>OZ018318.1:233991325-234198825 GCA_963969495.1 Ceratothoa steindachneri
ATATATATATATATATATATATATATATTATATATATATATATATATATATATATAATATATATATTATATATATATATATATATATATATATATATATATATATATATATATATATATATATATATATATATATATATATATATATATATATATATATATATATATATATATATATATATATATATATATATATATATATATATATATATATATATATATATATATATATATATATATATATATATATATATATATATATATATATATATATATATATATATATATATATATATATATATATATATATATATATATATATATATATATATATATATATATATATATATATATATATATATATATATATATATATATATATATATATATATATATATATATATATATATATATATATATATATATATATATATATATATATATATATATATATATATATATATATATATATATATATATATATATATATATATATATATATATATTATATATATATATATATATATATATATATATATATATATATATATATATATATATATATATATATATATATATATATATATATATATATATATATATATATATATATATATATATATATATATATATATATATATATATATATATATATATATATATATATATATATATATATATATATATATATATATATATATATATATATATATATATATATATATATATATATATATATATATATATATATATATATATATATATATATATATATATATATATATATATATATATATATATATATATATATATATATATATATATATATATATATATATATATATATATATATATATATATATATATATATATATATATATATATATATATATATATATATATATATATATATATATATATATATATATATTATATATATATATATATATATATATATATATATATATATATATATATATATATATATATATATATATATATATATATATATATATATATATATATATATATATATATATATATATATATATATATATATATATATATATATATATATATATATATATATATATATATATATATATATTATATATATATATATATATATAATTTTTTTTTTTTTTTTTTTTTTTTCCTGCAGGAACATCTGTGGTCTTCCACACATGTTTACCACTTTCTTGGAGATTTCTCCTTACAAATTTGATGTGGGAGCCCTCATATTTCAGTTTAAATTTGTAGGGGAACAAATTTGGAAGTTTGTTTATTGTAGGAATTTTGGGGGAACAAATTTGGAAGTCTGTTTATTGTAGGAATTTTTTTCTTAGACGCTTATAATGTCCTCTCGTGTTGTATTTTGATTTAATGATTTTCTATTGGTCTGTTATCTTTAACTTGTATTATTTTTTTCATTTCATATACTTGTTTATCTCTTTCCCTTCCTCTTTCTTTATTGAATATGATTCTCTTGTTAGTTACTTTTTCTCAACTGGAAAAAAAATAGCTTTTTTTTTCTCATAGGTATTTACGTGGGGTAATTACCCCCCCCCTCAACAAGCAGGTGAAGCAGTTGCAACTTTGTGTATGCCAGGTCAGCTTCATCTGCCGGAGGACGAACTTGCCAATGATGTTGCTTCTGGTGATGACTTCTTTATTGTAATTTCCCTCAGTGGAAAGGTCTATTATGTGGACTTGCAAAGGTACGATCTTAAGGGTGGTGGTGGTTATGGTTCTTTTCTTCATAATTGAGTTTCTCCTAATCTCATAGTAATGATAATAATGTGATTAAACTTAGCCTAGGGTCCTTGACTCATGCCAGCCACCTTGACAAAGTGCACTGACCAGACAAGGTTTTCCAAGAGATCTGTCACTCTTTGTATCTGTATTTTGTCTTTAACGTAAACGTGGGTTATGTCTTTAGCTGTGTCTGGTCCCTGGTAGTGTTGATGTGTGTGTTGTTCAAGCCAGTCAGTGTTTGTAGATTGTTTGGATGAATACCATTATTTGATTGTGTTTAGGAGAAAGTGTTAGGGATCTGAGAGTTGCCATACCAAATGGGCCATCACATATTCAAATAAATCTCTTGGTACCAGGTTTGGTTTCTGGTTGATGTTTTTTTATGGGGCTTGTGTGTGTTTTAATAAATGTAGCCTTGTGCATGCCTCATGGTTCAATATTGAAAATTTTATCTCTGGAGCTCAGCAGCATAGTAGTTGTTAGCCTGTTGGACTTTGACCTTTTCATGTCTATTGGGACATTATATGTCCTGCAATAAAATGAAAATAACTAAAGGGACCTATTTTGCCCTAATTACATGAAATTTCATTTCACTATAGTACCATGCCAGCCATATGATTTTAGTGTTTCATGGGTTGAAAATGATCATATCCAGCATTTACAGACATTTATGTTGTATTGGTGCATCACATGCTTTCATTTAGGTAAGTTTTTAACTTTTATAAACTATTTTAATTTTGTACATTAAAATAAGTTAGAATATGGTATATTGTGAATGTCATTATTTTAGTTAAAATATATATTTCATTAAAAAAAAAAGAAAATTTGGGTTACATTTGTCCCAACCATTATTATTGGTAGAACATAGATATCCCAATCATCATCAATGCTTGTTATCTGATTGAGTGTATCCCATTTCAGAAATGCCAAAACCATTCAATAATGAGCCGTTATCAAACATTATTAGTGATTATGAATCAAGAGGAGAATCAACGATGACAGAAGATAGGTATTCAGATGATAGGTCCAGTACAGATGATAAAAAAAAGCAGCGAAGATGAGGAAATGGAGGCAGTAAATACTACAAAAGCTAATTCTACTTGGGCAGAAGTAGGCCCAAGTTTCTCACCCAAGTTTAGGATTCCACAATCAATAAATGGAGTGGTACTACCAAATATCAACAGGTCATCATCAGTTCGATATTTTTGCAAATTTGTCCCCAGAAGCTTATTGATATTTATCTCTTAATGTACTCATAAGTGAATAGAAATGTATGATGTAGAAAAAGATACAAGTATTTCACCAACGGATGTAGGGGAAATTATGGTAATTTGGGGATATTCAATTATAATGTATTATTGTAGGCTCCCTAACTTTGAATTGTATTTGTCAACAAAACCATCTTTGGGTAATCCTGTAATTAAAAATGCTATATCAAGCAATAGAGCTAGGCTTATTTTGTCAAAGTTGTACTTCATTGAGCCAAATAGACCTGATGGTCTTTGCTGTGACCAATTTTTTTCTTCTGTAAAATTGTTTGAAACCTTAGGCCTTCCAGTAGTTAGAACATACATATCCAGTAGAAAAGGAACAGAGGACTTAGGTGAGCAACTGGAAAAAGGATCAGAAGTTATTGCTGTAAACTGGAAAGACACAAAAGATGTGTATATAATGAGCAACTGTCACAGTAATTCACTTTCATCTGCAACAATAAAGAGCAAAAATGGAGAAAAACTTGATCTGCCTAACCCAGATCCCATGATATTCTATAATGACTACGATTACACGGGAGGAGTAGCCAGAGCAGACAGGATTCCAACGCGGTATGATCATGACAGAAAATTAGCAAAATGGTGGGGGAAAGGGGTTTTTTTTTCAGGCTTATTTTGACTGCAGATGCGAATACATGGGTAAATTTATGATGATTTACATCATAAAAGCAGCGCATTTTTATCGCTTCTCATTGAGTTAGCAAAGGAGCTAAATTATAGAGGAAAAGGTGAGTCAGCAAATAGTAGGAGAAGGAGTCAGCATCCATTAAAGAAAAGCAGAAACATTCTAGATGTAGCAGACCATTTGTCAATGGAAGGGAATACTCAAAGAAGGTGAGCCAGATGTTCTTGGAGAAAAGTTGAAAAGAGAACCAAAACTTTGTGTCGAGCTTGTAGTATATCTTTATGCAAGCTATGCTCTACTCATTTCCATGTTTAGGAAATATACTGATATATATATAATATATATATATATATATATATATATATATATATATATATATATATATATATATATTTTGTTTTTGTAGGCCTCCATGATTGATGTTTGGGTTTCTAATATTTTTTTTGATAAAAGAGGGAAAAATGATTACACTAATGAGGATAAAAAATAATATTCATTTGTTTTTCTAACATCTTTGAGAATAGGGTTAAAAATTTTCCTATATATTGATCAAAATTGAGATCTTTTCTATTTAAAACAGAAGCCGGTTAGGACATATGAGGGGCGGTCAATAAGTTTTGCGAATCGGTAGGGCAAAACAGCAGAAGGGGGATGACTGTTTGTGGGGGTGTTAGGACAAGTTATGACAAGTCAGGACCTGCAGCCGCATGCTCCTGCCTCGTCTATTTAAGAAGCCGTAGCTGATCGCCGATCGTCAGTCACAAACATTTCAACAATGGAGAAGGTTGAGCACCACGCAGTGATGAAATTTTTGACCAAGGCAGGCAAGAATGCAAAAGAGATCCATGAACGCATGGTTGCATTGTACACCGACACCGCCCCTTCCTATGCAACCATTGCTCGCTGGAATAGGGAGTTCCGCCATGGTCGTGAGTCCCTTGAAGATGACCCTCGTCCAGGACGCCCGTCAGATGTGACCAACGAGGACAATGTGGCTCCTGTGAAGAGGATGATCCTCAAAAATCGACGGGTGAAGGTCGAAGAAATCACGCGAGAACTTGAAATATCATATGGAAGTGTTATCAACATCATCCACGACAATTTGACCAGGGCCAAGGTCTGTGCTCATTGGGTCCCTAGAAACCTCACGCCCCATGATCAACTTCAACGTCGTAAAAGCCCACAAGGCCAGAGTTGTGCGAGTGCGGATTCAAGGAGCTCAACCATCCCCCCTACAGTCCAGATCTGGCCCCTAGTGACTACTTTTTATTCCGCCAGCTCAAGGCTGCACTGTGTGGATGCCAGTTTGGGGACGATGAATATGTCCAGCTCGGCGTCCAGGAGTAGATTGAACAGCCGTCAGGGGATTTCTCATTGTCGGGAATTTGAAGCCTCAGGGACAAGTGGCGCAAATGCATCAAAGTCGAGGGTAGTTATATTGAAAAATAATAAAACACTTTTCAATATATCTCATTTCCTTATATCCGAATTGCAAAACTTATTGACTGCCCCTCGTATATGTCCCATTAAAAATCATAGACAAATAATTATCAGGCAAGTCTGCTGAAAATATATGTTGCTAAAGTCATAACAGACTACAAAAAATCACACTGGTTCTAATTGCTCTGCTAATTATACAAAAGTCGATGTGAAAAGGTGAAAACAAAAGGTCCCCGGTTTATTCTAGACACAATAAAAAAATTTGTTTACTTTCACTAACAGCCTCTAGCTGCCAATCTGCATTGGTCCCTAAAATTCAGCCGCTTCTTTTGTATCAGTGGATTTAAACTAAGATCTAACTACAGTGCCTATGTAGACAGGGGCGCTGTGAGCTAGATTTTGACTGACTACAACAACCACAGTGCTTATGTTAGCGGGTGTGCTGAGAGTCAAAATGTGACTTGACTGCCTACAATTTCAATCATAAAGATGACATCAAAAATCTAAATAAAGACTTCTACATTGCAACTTACAACTGCAGAACATTTTCTCAGGAGGTACAGCTCACAGAACTCCTCACTGAAATCACTGATTTTAAATGGGATATAATTCATCTGTGTGAAACTCCAAAATACAGGGAAATCATCACTGAAATAAGTGACCATCACCTACTCTATCACAAAGGGAAAGAAGAATGCAGCACGGTTAGATTCCTGATACATAGAGGGTTCAAAGAAATGATAATAGTGTTTAATGGCATATCAAAGAGTAGTTTACATAAATCAAGTCTCTAATAAGTACAACCTCATAATAGTTGTGTACACATCGACATTTGTTAGTATGCAGGAAGAATTAGATAGATTCTATGATGATATCAGGACAAGCCTAAATAAAATCAAACCTCATTTTAACATCGTCATGGGAAACTTTAATGCAGAAGTTGGACAACGTAATGAGTAATGCATGGGAAAGTTCTCAATGGTGGAACATAATGAAATGGGACAAGATCTGGTTGACTTTACACTGGCCCAAGACCTCAAAATTACTAACACTATGTTAAAAATGGAAGCAGCAACAAAGACTTGGAGAAGCCCAAACTATGCGATATACAGGGTGTCCACAAAGTCTGGGTAAGTTGGTCCAAGACACTGCCTGTTTCTTTAAACCGTTAACAATTTCGTGACGGCAGTAAAATAAATAGGTTGCCGATCAGGGTGTCGAAGGTTAAATTCATCAGCGATTTTGCGATAAGACCATCCTTCTCGTCGACTCAAGAGTTCCAACTCGATTCTTTCTTCTTTAGACAGAGCCATCATTCGATCTGGGGAGGAAAAATAACATAAATAAATAAAATATTAAAATTCCTATGTACCCAGACTTTGTAGACACCCTGTACAATGAAATTGATTATATGATGATTGACCCCAAAACCACTGTCAATAATTCCAAATCATCAGCAAATTCAGTGACCATAGAATAAGATGTAGGCTAAAAATTAACATTCAGAAAGAGAGGAGAAAGCTATTTAAAAAAAAAAGAAGCCCATTAAGATACAGAAAATCTCATTCCAGAATTCCAGCACGATCTTCAGAGCATACCATGAAAATCCCATTGATCTCCTTTCAGACTTGCTGAAAGATTTTGGATATGTGATTGTGAATAAACTTCCTTGTTTCTTCACTGAATGTCTAAAACAAGGCAAGATTCCAGAGGACTAGCACAATACCTTGATGATCCTTCTACACAAAAAAGGTGATCAAACAGACCTTCCAAACTACAGACCAATCGGCCTCTTGTGTGTCTATAAACTCTTTACAAGAGTCATTACTTACACTGCAAAATCAGTTGGATGACCAACAACGGAGAGAACAAGCTGGCTTTTCTAAAAAGGCTTTTCAATGATTGATGATGTAGGTACATACTTTTAATCTGCTCATTGAGAAAACTTCAGAGGACAATATACCTCTAGACTTGGTATTTTTAGACTACCATAAAGCATTTGATTCAATAGAAACACCAGCACTCAACAGCCTTGAAGAATCACGGTATAGATCCATTCTACATAAATTTCATAGAACACATACAAAAATTCCAGATACTACATTAGATTGCATAAGGATTCAGACATCTTTTGATTAAAGAAATGTTTAAAACAAAAAGATACTCTCTCTAAAATTATTCAGGTCCTGTATAAAAGAAATCTTCAGGAGGCAAAACAAAGGTAGTAAGATTGATGGGAATTACCTCAATCAATCACTTGCGAATTCCAGATTTCCTGTTTGACCAAACTTGAATGTATTTAAGCAATGTGTCAACAATACAATTGTAGTATTATTGTTTCCCCTTAATTAAAAATGGGTAATTTCTTCAATATTCCATGAAACTAACCATAACTATTTTAGGGTGTGACAATGGTTTTAGTTTTTCATTCTTGTATAGCCATTCACCATACTTCCTGTTATCGTATGGGAGCCATTTTTAATCTAAGGTCTCAATTCTCTTAAAAATTGGATCCCTCTTCTGTCTCACAAGCTGCGATGAATAGGCTTCAAGATGTTGGAATATTTGAGTTACATTCATGTAGACCCCATGTTTATATTTTTTTAACCTTCCCTATTGCCTTGAGGTGACATGATATAGTGGCTCCTAAATCCTAAAGCCTTAGTCTTAAGCAAGTGCTTGAACTGTTGTTCCTGGGTCACTGGCTGCTGCTGCTAATAATTCTTCATTAAGGAACTGGTTTGGGTCTCCCTAAAGTTCAATGTCTTATGTTTCCAGACCTAAACTTATTAAACCAATGCTGAGGTGTTCTCATTTTAGTGTTCACCTCAAATGCTTTGTTGATGTTATCAGCAGCCTGAACAATAGCAGTATGTCCTAATTTGAATTCTCACTTGAAAAATAGTCTAGTAATTTCTTAGATGTCAATTCTGTTACACTGGGTAATGGACTCAAAAAACAAGTCAACTGCACATTTATTTGCATTGACTCTGCAAATAAGATAAATATTCCACATGGTGTCAACTGTGTATCATAGAAGGTGGCTAAATGTGATTTCATACTCTAATCAACTTTGCCCTCATGCCATACTTAATGGAAACTGACCCCACTCTGTGGTAAAGCTGGCGGCACTGCACTGACTGAGAAGCTGTCAGCTATTCTCACCCATGTGGAATGAGGAGACGATCCCCCAGGATTTCAAAGATGCCTTCATCATTCATTTGTACAAGCAGAAGGGAAACCAGCAAGCCTATGATAACCATTGAGGTATTTCATTGCTCTCTGCTGCAGGCAAGATATTTGCCAGGATCCTGCTTAAGCGCCTCACAGCACACCTTGACCAGGGGCTTCTGCCTGAGAGCCAATGTGGATTCTGGAAGGAGCGCAAGATCATTGATATGGTGTTTGCTGCAAGAGAAATGTCAGGAGAAGAATGCCGACCTGTTCTCCACCTCTGTTGGATCTGAGAAGCTGTCAGCTATTCTCACCCATGTGGAATGAGGAGACGATCCCCCAGGATTTCAAAGATGCCTTCATCATTCATTTGTACAAGCAGAAGGGAAACCAGCAAGCCTATGATAACCATTGAGGTATTTCATTGCTCTCTGCTGCAGGCAAGATATTTGCCAGGATCCTGCTTAAGCGCCTCACAGCACACCTTGACCAGGGGCTTCTGCCTGAGAGCCAATGTGGATTCTGGAAGGAGCGCAAGATCATTGATATGGTGTTTGCTGCAAGAGAAATGTCAGGAGAAGAATGCCGACCTGTTCTCCACCTCTGTTGGATCTCACCAAGGCTTTTGACTCCGTGAATAGAGAAGGATTATGAAAGATCAGGCCAAGTTTGGATGCCTTCGGAAATTCATCTCTCTGGTTCACCAGTTCCATGATGGCATGCAAGCTAGAGTCCAGGACAACGGTGAGACATCTGCTCCATTTCCAGTCTCTAATGATGCCATACAGAGATGGCGATGTTGGCATCGGCTTCAAGTACCAAACAGATGGTAGGCTGTTTAACCTCAGGAGGCTTCAAGCAAAAACCAAGGTCATGAAAGACATCATCAGAGACTTTTTATTTGTTGATGACTGTTTCCTCAATGCTGGATCAGAGGCTGACATGCAGCTCAGCGTCGATAAGTTCGCCATTGCCTGCAGTAACTTTGGCTTTACCGTCAACACAAAGAAAACTAAAGTTATGCACCAGCCAGCCCCAGGGAAAGCCTACATTGAGCCCAACATCGCAGTCAATGATCAGAGACTCAATGTAGTGGATGGGTTCACTTACTTCAGCAGTATCACGAAATGTCCCCGTCGACGACGAAGTGAACTTCAGGATTGCGAGAGCCAGTGCAACCTTTGGTAGACTATACAACAATGTGTGGAACAGAAGATGCATCAGTCTTGAAAACAAGCTGAAGGTCTACAAGGCAGTAGTACTCCCCACACTACTCTACACCTGCGAAACATGGATGGTATACCATCATCACACCAAGAAGCTGAACCACTTCCACACAATATGCCGCAGAAAGCTGATGAATATCAGATGGCAGGACAGGAGGATTCCTTATGCTGAGGTGGTCGCGCAAGCTGCCCTTCCCAGCATCTTCACTATCTTGATGCAGTCCTAGCTATGCTGGGCTGGACATGTAGTTCGCATGCCAGACCACAAACTTCCCAAGAGACTCTTCTATGGTGAGCTACAACAAGGAAAGAGGTCTCATGGGGGTCAGAAAAAATGCTTCAAAGACACTGAAAGCATTGTCCATCAACCTTGACTCATGGGAGGAGTCTACAATGGACTGAGGTCACTGGCGCTTTGCTGTGCACAAAGGTGCCAACCTGTGTGAGACCAACAGGAATTCTGCAGCCACTTAGGGACACAGGCGAATAGTCTCCCTGAGGATGTCCCCATTATTACTTGCCCCCATTGTCAACGAACCTTCCATGCATAGAATTGGGCTGTGCAGTCATCTGTGAACCCACAAATAGAAATCATCAATTGCCCCATCCCCACCAGCTGGATGGCAACAATGGTCTTCATCGAAATCAATAGACAATACACACCTTTTTCCTTCATATAGTATTGATTCACGACAACTCCTTGTTATTGGCCAGTGTTCCCATGGCCTTACCCCTTAATGTCGCGAAGGCTTCAGGTTGCTTTCTGTCATCTCCGAATTGGACACACTCGTGGGATGCACCGCCATTTGATGGAGCGATTGTCTGCACCCTACTGCAAAGACTGTTTGGCACATTCTTTTTGAATATCCCAGTCTGGGTGATCTTTGCGCATGTTACTTGTCCCGGTACTGGGATGGGCTGGGTCGCTACTGCCTGTCCCTTGTACGCGGGATGAGTTTGTGCACATTGACTGATGGACTTACAGACTTTTGGGGGAGGTCAGCCTTCTCCCATTTATTTAACTAGGTGGGGTTTTTCTCATTGTTGTTTTCTCTGTAGGTTGCATGTCCCTGTGCTGGGGGAAGGTGGACCTCCCCCTGACGCTCGAGCCTGCTTCCTGCTTGTTTCCCTTTTTTTCTTTTTTATTGCTGTTATTCTAAAGTAGCTTAGTACTAGGCTGTCGTGAGTATGACGAATTATGGCAAGTAGGCAGTCGCAGATGGGCTCCTAAAAAAAAATATTCTTTCTCACCTCTTCTGACATATAAGGGGAATTAAGTGCAACCTTAAGCCTCATTGTCTCACTGATTAATTCATTCACAACAGTTTAAAATGCGGCATCTCTCACCCACAGCATTTAAGAGTTGATGTTTACTCTTCTCAAGCTGGTTTCACTTTTAGCTTTTTTTATTTATTCATTCACACTTTGGTCTGTTTACCTCATCCACTCCTCAGAATGATGAATCCCCCTTTGATAGACCTGTTTCCTTTCTCTTTTTTTTAATAGATCAAATAACAAAAATTGATGGGGGGTTATATTTTAAGGCTTTCCATGTGAGGGAGGTGTAAGCATACTACCACAGTGTAAACTATGCATCATAGAAGATGACAATGTGACTGCATCCTTGCATGAAATATGCAGAGATGCTGGTTTGAGAACCCGGTCTTTTCTATAATCTCATGAATGCACTTCTCACCTCGGATTGTGTCTTGAACTTTTTGTCATTCCATTTTATTTCAGAATTTTGGAGTTTCAACCTAACTAGAATGATTACTTTGCACAATAAGTGAAGTTAAGCTACATTGGGTTGAGTTTGCTTAGTCATTGGATGACAGTTGACTTTGCAGGGCCTGTCATATGGTGTCATGACTGGTGGTTTGGATCCTGTGTTATATTGTATTTCACTGCTGAATTAAACATAAGACAATATGAATTGAGTGGTAGAAACTGTCATAGTGGCAACAAAAACATCTTCAAACAATGTAACAATAGCAAAAGAACATCTTAAAAGTATCACAACAGCAACAAAACATCTTAAAAAGTATCACTACAAACACATCTTAAAAAGTATCACTACAAACACATCTTCATTGTCACAATGGCAACAAAAACATCTTCAAACAGTGTCACAACAACAATAAAACATCTTCAAACAGTGTCATAACAGCAATATAACATCTTAAGTGACACAACCCTAAGAAACATCTTAAAATTATTGCAACAAAAACATCTTCATTGTCACAACAGCAACAAAAACATCTTCAAACAGTGTCACAACAGCAACAAAAACATCCTCAAACAGTCAAAACGGCAATAAAACATCTTAAAAGTGTCACAAGAGTAACAAAACATCTTCAAACTATCACAACAAAAATATCTTCAAAGAGTATCACAACAGCAACAAAAAACATCTTAAAACATTATCACAACAGCAACAAAAATATATTCAAGGCTTCAACATCTCCCATTAAAAGTGGAGTTGATGCGCTTCAACTTGCCACTGAAAAATACCTGCTCTTCCCATCCCCTTTATGCCCTATTCAGTCCAAGGCCACCCATATTTTTTCCATGCCAAATTAGCCATTCAATGTGATGGTGTCCTATGTCTGTAGCATCTTACCCAGTCAAGTTCATCCTTGGGCAGAAAGCCCCCAAGTCACCCCTCTTCCTGCAGGCACACCTATTTACCCAATATCATCCACTTCCTTCTCAGTCAACCCTTTCTCTCAAATACTCTCACTTAATCCACCTTTTATGTGGTCATTCAACCCTTCTAACACCCTAACACACACTCATATATTCTCTTTACAACTCTATTTCCATACATTCTTCTTATCTTCTCATACTATCTCAGAACACTTTGTCATTCATCACTCTACCTTTCATACACCAAGCAGCCCTCTCAAGTTGTCCATTTGTATAGTGCTCACACTCAAGATCTTTCTTTTTCCTCCATGCCATAGTCTCTCTCCCAAACAGCATTGTTAGCACTAACATAGTCTCATGCCACTGCATGGCACATTCCACACTCGAGCCCTTACCATTCACTAACGCTCTGATTAGCTCAGACCCTCAGTTATCACCCTTGTACGCCCATCAGAATTCTTCCATACACTTTAACTACAAAACTAAACAGTATGATCTCTCTTAGTTCATACATTCAACCTTCTTCCCTGCTGCATTACAACTTAGTTGAGTAAAAATGTTGCTTTCCCTTACAACAAAGTTAAGTTGCATCAGATTTAGTTAGTCTCCGGATGGAGTCCCACATTCGCTTGAATTTATTGGCCGCTGCCATATGCTGTGATAGCTGTGGTTTGGACCCCACATTAAACTTTGTCTCCACTGAGAAATAAAAAGGGCCTATGGCTTAATGTGGAACCACATAATTTCAAGCCAATTTGACTCTTAATATATATTGATTTAAGGGTTATTTTATTTTCAATAATTTAATTTTGGCATCAAAGGGTTAAAGGAAGGCAGATTGGTGGTAAAACCCTTACCAATTTTTTTATATTTTTTTCCTCCCCTTTACCCATACAGAATAACACTATTACTGCATTCTTCCAACCCAGGCACTCTCTCATTTTCAATCAAGTGCCATAGAACACAGCCACCAGACCCATTCCATAATGCAATCACTGCCCTTTTTATCATATTCATGACTATATCTTGTGATCTAGCTGCCTTCCCATTTTTCACACCCTTTACAGCACTAACAACCTCTTACATACTCATTTCTTCTATACCACTATACAGCACCCAATTTGAAGCCATTCTTATTTACTTACATCATTCTTTGATAACTGCATTATATTACTCGTTAGGGTTGTGGCCTGGCAAACGGAAACACTGCTTCCAATTATAGCAACATTAAGCCACATCAGGTGTG
Organism: Ceratothoa steindachneri; assembly: GCA_963969495.1. Classification (NCBI taxonomy): domain Eukaryota; kingdom Metazoa; phylum Arthropoda; class Malacostraca; order Isopoda; family Cymothoidae; genus Ceratothoa; species Ceratothoa steindachneri. The sequence continues at coordinate 234,004,708 of OZ018318.1, forward strand.
GTCAGTCACTGGTTGGCATCCTGATTCAGATTTGGACCCCACCCATGTTAATCAATAGGTCCCCACTCAATAATAAAAGTCATCTTAAATGAATGCAAATCAGTAGTAAAACCCCTAGCAATTTATTTTTTATATATACATTGCTGGCAAAAAAAATTGTTTATTGGAGGGGGAGGGATCTTTACATGGAAATCTGTGTAAAGATTAAACTTGATGTTCTCATGCTAGAAAGGTGGATGAAGCTAGTTTTTGAGCAGCATCAGTCCACATCTAGCAATTGTTCACTTGCTCAGCAGAGTTTTGTGAGCTATTAGAGAGAAGTCACTCTAGCTTGCCCATTTATTTATCATTTGCGAATTTCAAGGTCATATAATTTCAGTCACAAGGCACATAATTGATTGTAACAAGCTTTCATTGGAATAGAAAATCCAGGCCTTGACCCTACTTAAAAAACAGGTAATGTCTGGTACATGGAGCCACAGATGAAAATGTCTTAAGACAAGCCATTTATTAAATTGAGTGGGCACTGATACCATTACCACATGATTCTATACCAAAGAGGAAGGAAGGCTCTGGCACACCTAAGAAGACAACTAGAACTGAGACAAGCATGAAGCGATGACAGATCTCACTCAAGAAAAAGCACCGTGAGCTCCCCCCAAATGAGTTGGATCTACCCACTCGCACTGCCCTCAGGAAACACTTAATTCATGAAAGCTATGAAGAAAAAAAGGATTGATTTCTCAAAAAGTTATAATGCTTCCACATCTGATGAGAGTGCATTCAGGCTGGTCAGAGGAGGCTCAAAGTTCATGCAGCATCCCAATAATGTCTCATTATGACTCTAAAGTTAAAGTTAAGACAGTGAAGCACCTTGATTGTGTGATAGTGTGTGGTGCATTTAGTGGAAACTATTGCAGGATAAGTCTGTAGTTCCTTCCAAAGAATGTAATAATGGAGAATACAGTATACTGATGTGTTGAACCATATGCTGACATTTAGGGTCATCAGACTTTTTGTCCATAATGGCGCCCTAGGTGACAGTTCCCAGAGAGTGACATCATTCCTCAATGATCATAACATTTTTTTGTAATGGCCTGCTAAATTTTCTGACCTAAACCCAATAGAAAATGCCTTAAATGTCAAAAAAAAGGGTGCAAGAGACAAGACCCATCAACATCGAGGACCTGCAGAAAACCCATGAAGCTGTGGTTTACCATGTACACCATACTTCACCAACTTTGCTGAATCCATGCCTAAATTACTACAAATGGTCATCAAGTATTAACAAATGAAATATCCTTAATAATAACATGTAAAGTACATTTTTAGCAATCTTTTTTCCTTGTATTGAGAATGCAAACTTTTTTTGCTGGAACTGTATATACAACTTGTCATTCTTCTCACCATCTGCTGTTGACCTCATTGTTTTCAAAGTACCCTTCCATTCTTGTCCTTGATGTTTATACAGCTATTTGTCCTCTGGTTCATCAACCTTCTCACTTCCAGATTTGCTTCTTGTTCCATCAATATCCTCATTCATCTTCCTTTCAAATCCTGTTTTCCTACTCTGTTCAATCACTTGTTTCACTTTCCTTTTCATCCTTGTGCATGCTTCAGCCTCTCTCTATCTTCATTCTCTCTGGGTTTATCAAAATTCCAATTATCCACTCTCTCAATCTATCCCCTATTTGGCCATTCATATCTCCTACAGCCATCAGCTGATACCCATTCCCAATTCCATCTATTACTTATCCCTAGTCATTCCAGAGGCCATACATTAAAAGCCACACACAGTTTCACCCTTGCAAATCTCAACTTTACCCACATACTTCTTGAGCTCACACATTCATACCCGATCATTGCATCATGTTACTACTCACTTAAAAGCACTGCTACACCCTCTATACACCCTCCACAATCACACTCCATTCCCTTTCATGTTTGCCTCACGTAGAGCAAGCATCTGCATTCTCTATTTTAAATGCATTCACTACCATTTCCCTCTTTCCCACATCACCAACTCTTCATATTACATATATCCACTTGATGTGGATAAAGCCAATTGAGGTATGGCTTTTCAGGTCATCAAACCCAATATCTTGGTTTAGTTGTCTTTTATGACATGCACTGAGAGACGTCCGGCCCCAGCTTAGCCTCTTCTCCTTCTTTCAGACAGCCTGCCTATCTACCCTACTTCCTCACTTTCCCTACAACCTCTCCCACAACACTCTCTGGTCAGCCTCTAATTTCACAGGGTAGACGCCGACCAGCTTCCTCTCACCCATCCATCCTGGATCTGGGGTGGGGGGATAATGACCCCTCACCCCTGAGCTCCAGTTTGGGGTGGTGTGCTTTTAACAAACTGCTTAAGCCCCACCCACACCTTCCTCACATACCCCTCTCTCTCCTTTCAATCTCTATCAATTTTATGCCCAACCCAAGGTGGAGCCGCCATGCTGAAGGGCTGCCTGGCTACTGGGCAGAAAGGTGTGGTCTTAAATGGTGGCAGCTGGTTCTGTCGGCCCTGTGTTCACCCCTCGCAGAGCAGGTTACTGCGGGGGGTGATTAGTGTTGGCTTCCCATATAACGAATAGGGTTCCCATGCCCAATGATGAAAATCTAAAAAATCAAACTCTTTCCCTTCACCACCGACTGATGCAGCTCCGCCAGCATTCAATGAGTGTTGTGATGCTGCAGAAGGCCGCTTACTAGACTTTACCTCCAGAGGCGGAGAACGCTTCAATGACAGGTTTACTCTGAGTGAGTTACACTCCGCTCTTGCTTCGTGCATAGACACCGCCCCTGATCCGGACGATGTCCCGTACACCATGCTTCAACATCTGGTTAAGTGAGGCATGGCCTTTCTGTTAGACTTGACAACAGGATCTAGATAGAGTGTATCCTCCCAGATTCCTGGTGAATTGCTACTGTGGTCGCTTTTCGCAAACCGGGGAGATATCATTCTACCCAGGATCTTTTTGTTCCGGGAAGTTCAGTGCCTGGGGTACTGATAGAGCTACTGCCTTATTTTTTGATTGATCCTTTGTTCGTTCGAAGCTCGACTACGGATGCGAATTTTATGCATCCGCCTGAGCGTGTGCTGCAGAAGGTTGACTCAATACACCACACTGGCCTTCGCCTGGCGACTGGTGCCTTCCACACTTTCCCCATTGAGAGCCTACTTGTCGATGCTGAGGAGATGCCACTCGCTCTGTGCTGTGCACAGTGCATTTCTCACCTGTACGCGTGAGCCTGGCGCCTCCCTCAGTCACCAACAGCTCTCACTGCATTCGCAGCTGATCTCAACTGTGCCTATGCCACCGAGAGGCGCCAGTCATACCCTAAGCCCTTTGGGTTTAGGGCCAGGAAACTCCAAGAGTTAGGTGCCCCTGGTTCTGCCCAGGATGCCACCCTGGAGGGTACCACCTTTGACCATTTGTCGCCATGTCTCTGCTCCCAAAGCTTCTACAGCATCAGGAGTATTGCATTCGGCCTTTTTGGAGCACACTATGTGTCATGCTGGAACCATGCCAGTGTATATGGATGGCTCCAAGTCCCAAGAGAGGGTCAGCTTCCACGCCGTATCCCCTCTATTTGAAGTCAATGGGGCTCTGCCAGGCGCTGCATCTGTCTTCATGGCTGAGCTGGTTGCAATACACCGCTTGGTATGGGAGATAACTCTACATGCCCCATTCAGAGACCAGATTGTGATTTATAGTTAATCCCAAAGCACCCTGAATGCTCTCGGAGCTTTGGAATCTTTGCCTTCCCTGGTTTGACGAGCCGGGCGGATGTCGAGATCATCTTCTGTTAGGTTCCTGAACATGTAGGAATTGTGGGGAATGAGGACGCCAAAGAGTCTGCGAGGACTGGGCAACCAAACCAGCGTTTCGCTCTTCCACACACAGACTACGTGGCAGGAATACGGGCTGCTTGGCAAAGAAGATGGGAGACAGTCAAGGGGAACCTAAAGTTGCGTGCCATTGCACCGTGACTGTTCCCATGGATCTACCCCCCCCCCCCCACCATGCCATGACGGCTCAGGTTGCTTTCTGTCATCTCTGAATTGGACACACTCGTGAGATGCACCGCCATTTCATGGAACGCTGGTCTGCGCTGTATTGTGATGAGTGCTTTGTTCCCCAGAGTGTTCGGCACATTCTCTTTGAATGCCCCAGTCTGGGTAATCTTTGCTCCCATTACCTGTCCCGGGATGAGCAGGGTCGCTACTGCTTGTCCCTTATACTCGGGAGGGATTCATGCACACTGACTTGTGGACTTTTTGGATGAGGGTGGCCTTCTCCACCTTATCTAACCTTTGTTGTTGTTTTTTTGTAGGTTGCACATTCCTATGCCGGGGCCTCCCATTGATGCCCAAGCATGCTTGCTGCCCTTTTCGTTTTTCCTTTTTTTATTGTTTTGTTTTTTGTTGTTTTTTTCTGCATACTGTTATTTTAATTTAGCCTAGTACTAGATTGTTGTGAGTATGGCAACTTATGCCCAAGTAGGCAGTTGCCAGATGGGCTCCTAAAATTATTTTTTTTTAAATGCACTGGTAGATGTTGTGGCTTTTCTTCCTGCCTCACATTTCAAAATGGTATTAAAAAGGCTTTCAACATAGTCACAACATCAGCTAAAAATATCTTTAAAGTGTCATAACAAAAATACCATTAAACAGGTCACAGCAACAGCAATAACATATTCAGTGTTACTACAGCAGCCAAAACATCTTGACTATCAAAACAGCAACAAAATTATTTTCAAAAAGTGTCAAAACAGGAAAATAATCTTCAAACAGTGGCTGCCTACCCTTTTTGTTTTTGACTTTGTTGTGTATATTTTTGTTTCCTCTTTTTCCTCATTCCTTCTCTCATCAGAGGCATCTCTCCAAGCAACTTGTTCCTTTCGCCTGAGAACCACTGGCAATTTAATACATGGCAAGTACAAGAATGGAAGCAAAGCAGCTTCTAGTTCTCTCTTTCTTTCTTAGCAGTCGAATCCAGAACAGTCCACCGGTGAAGAAAGTAGTCCTGTGTGACAACTCAACATCTTTTTATTCCGTCTTGTGTCAGTCACAGAGTATTGTCTGCACTGCAGAGACAATCCACCCAAAGGTAAATAATTTTTTTGTCAATTACTGCAATGAGTGTGGAAATGAGAGTAGTATCCTTGTGACCTTGTGGGCCACTAAATGCGCCCCCACCGCATGCATAAAATGGGTTCACTAACAGGCTGAGCAAATGCTCTTAATGTATAATAATCTTACAGGTACAAGACCATAAATTTGGTCTATGGGTTCTCTTTTACCAAGTTGGCTTAAGACAGCCAATGCTATTTACTGTTGTCTCCTCTCATACACTTTTGTTTATCCTGTTGGGGGAGAGGTGGGGCTGTCACAGACCCTGTTAACTTATGCCAGTAGTGGTGTTGATGATCACAACCCCACCTTGTGGCAAAGTGGTTGATTATATTTGAAGTACTGAGGAAGGAAAGGAAACCTGTGTGAAAAATCTAACGTGTAAGAGAAACTTCATCACCCCTCAGCATCACCAAGTGGGCTGGTGCTACAAATTACCAGCACCATCCGATACCTTAATGCCCCAAATCTCCCATAATTTATTCCATGCCCTTTCTTAGTTATGGGGTCTTATGTGTGTGCTGAAGCATCTCTTCCACTCATTATTCACTCTTGGGTATAAGGGCCCAAGCACCCTCCATTCACATCTCGCATACACAATATTAATTACTTGGCCCTCTATCAGTCCACCTTACCTTACTCTCACATCAATCCTTCTTTTGTGTGATCAATGCTTTGTGCACCAGCTCACACTCATATTTTCTCCTCGCACATCTATTCTTATCCATTCTTCTTACATGCCCCTACCACATCATAACATTACGTATCTCACTCGGATTCTTTCATATCACTCACTATAATTCATAACACACCTCAACTGAATGTTTTAGTGTCTTGGGGCACAGCCCAGGGGGGGGGGGGGTTAATGGGTTCCTAATAGAGTCCTTTGTAAATACTGAACATATTGATCTGTAATTTGGGGTGATGTTTAATGAAAGAAACAAAAAATTCTTTTCCTGATAAATCACAGAATGTGCCCTTAGAAGCCTCAGGGGACAGTAGGGGTTTTCTTTCTGTCACACATTACTGAATGTTTTAGTATCTTGGGTGTATCATGAATATTACTGGTGCATATGAAGAAGATTGCCACCACAAGGTTTTTTATGGTGTCTGGGGCTTTTAGAGCGGTAGTGAACGTCAAGGGTTTAAGTGTCGCATGTGTCAGGAAACTGCATAAAAGTATGCTGGTGCCAACTTTGCTGTATGGGAGTGAGGCTATGGTATGGTTGTTCTTGTTGCATTTTCCCCAGAAGCAGATGATATCTCCACTCCCTCTGACCACTTGGGAGATACAGGAAGGAAGCCTTTGATCCTACAGTCTGTGCTGTAGGCTCCACCACACCCTTACCACACTTACGTGGGGTTACACCTTCTATGAGACTGTCCTAATGGCCAAATTAGAGTGGAGGAAGGCTGTTGAACGATGTTTGAATTTTATAGCACCCCTTCCCCTCCCCTGTGCAAGTGGGCCATGCAACAGTTAGGGAGTGGAAGTTCAATTGCAGCTTATGCCTGACCAGGATAGGATTCAAGTGGTGTGGTCCTACTGCAAGATTGTATCATTCAGGTGGGTTGGTGGTGTCATATCCATGTCAAAATGACTGACCACCACAACATTTTTTTCTTACCCTACAGACTGGCTAGAGTTTAAAAGAAACAGCCTCACCTGCTGGGCGGCCTATGGTATGGAATGAGAAGGAAAGATCTCTAGTGCGAGCACTGCAAATGAGATGGATTCTTTGTGTGTGATTGGAAGACTGATTGAGGAGTGACTAGGCAAGAGATGTTTATGGTTTGACAAGGTTGTGACATTTTTCGGAGGTCATATTGTCTTGTAAAAAGAATGGCTGAAAATAGACTTGTGAAGAGAATGTACAAAATTGTCACAAAGTGCTTAAAGACTGCATAAAATGTGTATGTGCATAATTATATGGAAGAGAAATGGCTGATGGATGACAAATGGATAATATTGTGTATGATAAAGTGTGCATGGAGGGTCTTTCTGCCCAGGGATGAGCCCTTACTCGACCTGATGCTACAACATGCACAGACCAGCATGTCACTTTTCCTCACACTGACTACATGGCTCGCTATGAAGAGCCATTCAGCGTGGACAAAATGATTGTTTGCTCTGTGCTTGTTAAAGCATAAAGTCAGTAGGAGAGGGAGGGTAGTTGTAGTGGTGTTGATTGGCGCCAACCTTTCTTTGCAGGTGAGACCAAATATAACAAAATCCACCTGGCATTTTCCTCCAGATTCGTGTCTTCATCCGCGATGAGAAGGCGTACCTGAGGCACCTAATTAAGACTGCACACCACATTATATTTCCCTTCATCATGATGAGTGATGGAGGTATTCGGAACAAAACTTCGAGTAGCAACGGTGCTCTGGCGGCTCACACCTCTGTGCAGTTCAAGATTCAAGCCACCAAAATTATCCTCCTCCGTGCCTTCCTATCCCTCACTCACGCCATTGTTAGCACTCTGGAAGAGTTGTTCGAGAATCAACAGAGCGAAGTCACTGCTGCTCTGCCCATCATCCATCGGGTGAGTCAAACTTGGTTGAGAAGGGGAAAAGGGCGATGGCCAACTGCAGATTGATAGACTGGTGTCAGTGACTAGTCATGATTAACAGGTCAATCCAGAGTATATCCAGAAGATGTCAGAAGGGCATCCGGTTTTATACTCCAAGGTTCACAAGATCTCTTGTCAGTTCTGGGAAAAATGAGCATTAACCCATTAACAAATTTATTTTTTTCACAAATTCATGGCTAAATGGTTCTTTTTTCTTTTTTTTTACCTTTTTATACTCAATTTGAGTCACTTAGAAGTAATCAAAGAAGTTTGAAACCCCAAAATTTATTTCATATAATTATTTAATAAATAAAAATGATATCAAAATCCTAATGTATATATATGTATCCCTTAAAAATTACAATTTAGCTGTAACTTATAAAATTTTAACACTATAAGCGAAAAGGAAGTTGCTAAAAACTATTGCCTTCTGTAGATCATGTAAAGAAAGAAAAAATTCTCAGTTTTGACCAATTAAAATAAGTATATAAAAAGAATTCCCAAGTAGCTATATAAAAAATAAACACCTCGGTAAAAAGTGCCTACACTTTTGAAAAATTCAAGCAAGGTACAACGCATAGGCCTACATCACCTTCTTTACACCAATATCTTGATCACATATTTTTTTCCAAAATGCATTTTTCTTACATGTACAAATACAGCACATTCTTGCAGCATTTTTTTTTTCTTTTCAGTTGCTGGGACATTAGATGGGAAATGGCATTCTGAAAGTCTAAATAGGGTCAGACTTGTGCTTGGGTGACCTTTTGTGACTGTAGAATATAATTTGTGCTTTGCAACAATCATATCAATAAGCTACAATCTAAAAGTCAATGGACCTAGATTTCTTCCAGTTTTCCTATATAGAATATAAGAATTCCAAACTGACATTTCTAGCAGCTGAAAAAAAAAATTCTGATAATATTTTTTCCCATGTTTCCTCATTACTGGATATGATGAAAGTGACTGTTTGGCACAATTGACTCCTCCCATAGTATTATTGTAATATTGTACAATAGCAGGAATTAAAAGTATTGCTCTCTCTCTCTTACACATTCAACCATTTTTGGAGAATGAATTGTTGACAAAAGAGTTGCATCTATTTTGTCTTTCCATTTCATAGCTAATACCTTTCCACATTAGAATGCCATAGTTTTGCCCTTCTTCAATTTCTTTTTCTTCAACTCAGGAGGCATTTCTTTTCTAGTTACTTTTACTGTGCCATATATGTATGTTTTATGTTGAATCAATAAATCAGCTAATTGAGGAGATGTATAATAATTATCAGTAGTCAAACAATAACCTTTTCCTAATATTGGTTCCATTAGAGACATAACAACTTGCAAAGATATTGGAAGATGTTGATAATTTTCATTTACTTGCTGATCCATAGTTTCCTTTTCAGTATAAAGAGCATCGACCATACATACCCAGTCTTGGATTCACATAGCATGTAAAATTTTACTTCAAATCATGCTCTTTTCAAAGGGATGTATTGCACCCATCCAAGATGCCCGTTATATTGCATAAGACTTTCATCAATAAAGACATCATGATCCAAAGTGTACAACAATCCAGATTTAGTGCTAAGACTCATAAATAGGATATATTTGATTCAATTTAGGACATGGATGATTTTTGGGATTGTACACCTCATTATTAAAAAAAAATCAATTTTGCCAAATTCATGCAGTTTCTAAAAAATGGTGCATCAAGCATAGGCTTCTTTGACCAATACAGCCAATAATTTCTTTTATTTTGCAAGTCCTTGGAGCATCATCAATACTAAAAAACATGCATTTCATCTTTATCTGTAGTCAAATTGTAATAATTTTGAGCAGCATAACCAACTGTTTCTTGAACAATTATGTCAATGAGACTATCATCAAAATACAAATTAAAATAATCCAGTGCGTTTCCATCGATAGGAATATTGCTATCTGTAGTTGCATTTGCCTCAAAAGGAAATCTAGGAGGACTTGTTGCCATGTTTGACAAGAAGCTAATACATATTTGATATTTTCTTCATCATCTTCAAATTCAAAGCTATCACTTCCTTCATCTTCTGAACTGCTCAGATTCATGTCTTCATCATCTAGCGAATATTGCTCATCACTAATTGTTATGGGTTCATTGAAAAAAAGTATTGGAAAATGCAAAAAAATAAGATGCACAACTCTCCTCTAATTTGTCTTGATATATATCTGGCAATGAGCTATCAGCATATTCCAAGCCCAGCCCATTCAGCTTAGTAGACAATTGACTCATATTTGAAGCTGAAAAAACAAGGCAAGCCAATATACATTTGTATTTAAAATGATCAACAAAATTTTGTGATGAACGTAAAAATACCATTTGTGTCTAAAATGGGCTATATATAGGAAACCGTATTATATATATATATATATATATATATATATATATATATATATATATATATATATATATATATATATACATTTAAATTCGTTTAGGGGTTAAAGGCATGCCAATGCACAGTAATATTTCTCCATAATTATGGAAATGAAAGAACCAAGTGGTACTAACACTTCCTAATCGTGATGGTAAAGATCCGAATAAAGAATGCGAGATGACCAAAGTCATGCTAATGAATAATTCACTATCTTTCTTGGGGGATTTGTGTATGGGCTTCATTCCCCTCCTAATGCTTCTTTTTCCTAGGTTGAAGAATTGAAGTCACTGTATAAGGACTACATGATCGCTTTGTGTAACGGACTGTCCATCAGCGGGCTGACCCTCGAAACCAAAGACGCTGATGCCATTGTGGAGAAGAGCCGGGCACTCTTCAACGGTCTTCTGGGACCTTGGGAGAAGAAGAGCAACTCCGAGCTGTTTGCACATCTTCTTCTGATGCCACTGAATCGTATTGATGAGTATGAGCGACTTCTTCTCGATATTCGGAATGATACGGAGTCTTTCTATTCGCCCTTCTCCATGGACAAGATCAAGATGGCCTACAGTCATTGGAGACAACTTACCATCCTATCACACACAGGGCAGGTAGGTGTGGCAGGGTAGTTTGCCTTTTTTCCCTTTGGATGTAAACAAGAATCACTTTTTAGAATATGTTCATACATTCTATCAGGCAACACTTTTTCTCGATCCTGATTGTGAATCTTTTGGGCTTTGTGTTTTTGCCTCTTTGCACTGATTGAATAAGGCATTGAAATGTAGCACCCATATTGGAAATGGTCCAAAATGATTGAATAATACCATGAATGCATAAAAGAGACATAGTAAAATGATTTGCCATAAAGGGCACGGCGATTTGCTTTCCTGGCCACTGTCCTGACAGGACTCAGTGCTCCGTCCAGCCCGAGCTTAGCCTCTTCTTCTTTCTGACACTGTGTCATCTTACCCTACTTCCTCACTCTCCCTACACCCTCTCCCGCAACTTTCTCTGGTCGGCCTCCAATTTCACAGGGTAGACGCTGACCAGCATCCTCTCACCCAACCATCCCGGATCGGGGCTGAGGGGGGAGGGGACAACTTCCCCCTCACCCCTGAACTCCGGTTTGGAGTGGTGGGTTTTTAACAACCTGCTTGACCCATACCCTCACCTTCCTCACATCACTTTTCTCTCTCCTTTCACTGTGTAGCGATTTTACGCCGTGCCTAAGGTGGAGCCGCCATGCCGCTGGGCTGCCTGGTCACTAGGGGGGAGGAGGCCTCATATGATGGCAGCTAGTTTTGCTGGCCCCATGTTCACCCCTCATAAGCGTTTTCGTCCCATAAAAACTATATGGTCACCATGCCCCCCCCCCCCCAATGATAAGAAAAAAAAAAAAAACCTATCTACTTACCCAGTAACATCATCTGAGCCGCCCTCAGGCAGTTCCATTGAAAAAAAAGTTAGGTCCCATCCCCCCTGTGATTTTATTGGGGACTCTAAAAACCTCTCTGACTAAAGAGGAGGTTTACTCCTCTCCTATGCATATGGGTGTAGGTGATGCCCCCTCACCCGCTTCTCTGGAGTCACCCATTGGCAACTCACTTTTTCCAGCCACAGGCCCTCCTTTGCTTTCCAAGGGGACTGCCAAGAAAGCAGGCAGGCAGCACATAATTGACGGCTCCCAGTGGGGGTAGCTCGATACGGCCAACCCCAATAGGGAAACAAGGGATGGCAGAGCCTGTCGTCCAGTGCCCCTTAATGTCCTGCAGGGGTCAGTGTAACTGCCCCCCTCTCTTCTTCGATGGATGCCGGTTAGCTGGCATTAGAAGGTAAAAAAAAAGAAACTTGAATGAGATCTGTGATGTCTTGGGGGGGGGGGATGGCCACATGGAATCCCCCATGAGATGGACTTGGTTCCTAAGGTGACCCAGTCCCAGATGGTAGGACCTTCCATAGGGTTGAACCTGGGCTCGGTGCCAAGCACGGTTCTGTCCCCCGAGGCCTTACAAGGAGAGGAGGGATCTCATCCTCTGGCTGGTGCCCCTGTGACAGCCAAGTCCTCCATTACAGAGAAGGATATTGCGCAGGCCGGTCCATCTAGCCTAGGGGCTCCTGCTGGCAGAGGGGAGAAGCGGATTCATTCCCCGCCCTTCGCTCCTAAAAACAAAATGAATAGAAAAAGGACCACAAAGACTCCGGGCTCCTCTACCTCCACGGGAGCCACGGGGACGGATGGGGCCGCTGCCGTTTCAGTATGCGACCAATCCATGATCGGCACGTCCGGCCTACGTGCTTCCCCGGGTGGGGAGCCCCAGACTAAGACCAAAAGTGTGCAGAGCGGAGCCTTGATTACGTCGTAGCCGCTCTTTCAGAGGTTACCTGGCGTTTTAGAACCCACTGGCTTCAAACGCTTCGCCGTTATTCGCTCCACCGATGGCAGCATGTTGGCTAATGGCAACATGATGTATCAGAGGAGAGCTTTAGCTAGCCTGATTGGTAGAGAGCCGAAGGTAACCCGTTTCTCGGACGGTAGTCTTCTGGCGAATGCGTCGAATCCCTCCGAGGCGTCCATGATTAGTGCCCTTCTGACACTTGCTGGCACGCCGGGGAGCGTGACGCCGCACTCTACCATGAACTTCATGCGAGGGAACTCGTGGACTACTCCATAGATGATATCACCTTACAGCTGGCCGACCATGGGTCGGTCAAGGTCGAACGTGTGATGAGAAAACAGGGAGGGGCCTCGAGACCTACCCCTACTCGGTGCGTGCCGGTTGGTATCGCTACCGCGTGAAGGCATTCGTGCCACTGCCGCGGAAGTGCTACTACTGTCATCGCTTCGGCCATACTAATCGCTCTTTTAGACGCACAAATTCGAGGTTACCCGAAGTCTGTGTAAGTTGTTTGTTCCAAGGCCGCAGACGATAAGTGCAAATCGTGTGTGGCCAATTGTGTCAATTGCGGAGATCCGGATCCCGCTTCTTCGAAGCAATGTAGTGTGTATCTCCTTGAGAAGGAAATTCTGGCCGTTCAGGCCCAGGATCGTCTCTCATTTGGCGAGGCTATGGACTTGGTCCTCGCGCGCCCGGCGCTGCCTGGGACGTCCTATGCCCCAATGTTAAGAAAGACACCCTCTGCTCCTGGCCCATCCAGGCCTACGAGCACGATCGTTTCCGCGCCCATTTGGAACCCTTCTGCGAGTTCTACCAACCCCGGGCGCTTCCCTGGTAAAGCTGGCGAGACAAAGGGTTCACACCCAGCCCCGGCTAAAATCAGGGCTTCCCTCCCTTTTCCCAGCGCGACCGTTTCCCGTAAGGCGAAACGGCTGCGCGCCTCCACCGAGTCGTTAGACTCACAAGAAGCAACACCCCTGAAGATGGTTGTGAGGCCATCTTCCGTGGTTCCTAAAGCTGCCCCCCCCCGAAAGGAGGACAGCACTAAAGGAGCTTAGGCTCCTTCGCACAGGCCCATTGGTAAGCTGGTAGGCTCGGAGACTGTGGATCCTCCAAAAGAGGGACCCTCGCCTCCGAAGCCGCCCCGCTCGCCTTTGGTTTCGAGGCGGAGGCAGGAAAAGACTCGCATTGTAAGCCCAACCTCCCTCCATAAGTCATCGAAGGCGACAACGCATTGTCCGACCAACAACGCCCGGAGTTCTGCCTCCGGGAAGCATACGGCCATTCCCGTGAGGGTTTTCTTTTCGAAGAGGGCCCCTTCATCTGCTCCGAGCTAGGCCTGGGGAGAATATTCCTCAATGGAATTGCCGCGGACTCTGGGTCAACTGGGAGCAGCTGCAGAGGCTCATCTCCTCCCGTTCTCCCTTAGCTATCTTTTTGCAGGAGACCATGCTGGGCGCGTGTTCCCTTCCCACCCTCCCTTGGTATAAGGCTTTTGCCACTGCACCACCACGGGATATGGGCCGAGTAGGAGGATGCGACATTTACACCAGGTATGATGTCTCCATTCTTCTCTTTGCTCTAGATACGAGGGGCGGTCAATAAGTTTTGCAATTCGGTAATAAGGAAACGAGATGAGGAAAAGTGTTCTATTATTTTTCGATATAACTACCCTCGATTTCAATGCACTTGCGCCACTTGTCCCTGAGGCTTCGAATTCCCAACAACCAGAAATCTCCCGACTACTGTTCAATCCACTCCTGGACGGTGAGCTGGACATCTTCATAGTCCCTAAACCGGCGTCCATGCAGTGCAGCCTTGAGCTAGTGGAATAAAAAGTAGTAGCTCGGGGCCAGATCTTGACTGTAGGGGGGGATGGTTGAGCTCCTCGAATCCGCACTCGCGCAGGGCAGCTTGTGCAACTCTGGCCTTGTGGACTTTGACGACGTTGAAGTCGATCATGGGGCGTGAGGTTTCTAGGGACCCAACGGGAACAGACCTTGGTCATGGCTAAATTGTAGTGGATGATGTTAATAACACTTCCATGTGATATTCCAAGTTCTCGCTCGATTTCTTCGACCTTGACCCGTCGATTTTCGAGGATCATCCTCTCCACACGGGCCACATTGTCCTCGTTGGTCACGTCTGACGGGCGTCCTGGACGGGGGTCATCTTCAAGGGGACTCACGACCATGGCGGAACTCCCTATTCCAGCGAGCATTGGTTGCATAGGAAGGGGCGGTGTCGGTGTACACTGCAACCATGCGTTTATGGATCTCTTTTGCATTCTTGCCTTCCTTGGTCAAAGATTTGATCACTGTACGGTGCTCAACCTTCTCCATTGTTGAAAATTTTGTGACTGACGATCTGCGATCAGCTACTGCTTCTTAAATTGACGAGGCAGGAGCGTGCGACTGCAGGTCCTGACTTGTCATAACTTCTCCTAACACCCCTACAAACAGCCCCCCCCCTTTCCTCTGTTTTTTCCTACCGATTCGCAAAACTTATTGACCGCCCTTCGTACCTCCTTTCCAATAACGTCTGGCCGTTTTGCACGCCGAGCGCTCCCGTGGTGGTCAGCATAGGTGGGCGCGATAACGAAAAAATGTATCATGATAACCGATACTGGATAACTGGCGATAAATTTATCGCCTGATAAGGTGATAACCGATAAATCCAAAATTATAATACAATTTAGATTATTGACTATATATAGCGTTATTTAATAATACAATAGTAAAAATATTTGAATACAGTTTCTTAGTTTCTTACCTGGTGAGGCTCTCCTTCATCTCCTCATAGGTTTTGAGGATCCTCCTCCCAGCTCGGAACTACCTATTTCTGCCTCCAAGGCACGCGGGCTCGCCCTGTGCTAAACTGGAACCAAAAACTGAAATTATCGATTATCGCTAGTTTGGAACCAAAATTATCGGTGATACCGATGAATCGATAACGCGGTGGGGAAAATATCGGATAACCGATAACCCGATATCGTTATCGCGAAAACGCCCACCTATGGTGGTCAGCCGAGTGTGAGGCGGCCCTCAAACAGAAGCGTTATGCCTAGATGCGCTATAAGCGCCGCCCGAACGATTTCACTGTCGCTGAATTTCGTCGGGCTTGGGCTAGGTTCCGGTATGTTTCGAAGCACGCCCGCCGCTCTTCTTGGCGGGCATACGTGTCTTCATTTAACGGGAAGACCCCTCTAGCAGAGGTGTGGAAGCGAGTCGAAAGGTTTCGGGGCAAGTTCTCACAGGACCCCCCTCCCGTTCTCCAGGAGAATGGGACCGCATTCTTGGACCCCGTATATGTGTCGGGTGGCGGAATCCTTCGCGACCGCTTTCTCCGCCTTCTCTAGCCGGGCTGCTGCTCCGCCAGCATTCAATGCGCGTCCTGATGTCGCGGAAGGCCGCCGACAGGACTTTACCTCCAGAGGCGGAGAACCCTTTAAAGGCAGGTTTACTTTGAGCGAGTTCTGTTCCATTCTCGCTTCGTGCGCGGACACCGCCCCTAGTCCGAACGATGTCCAGTACGCCATGCTTCGATACCTGGGTTAGCGAGATTTGGTCCTTTGTTGCATTTGTTCAACAAGATCTGGGTAGAGGGTATCCTCCCAGACTCCTGGCGAATCGCTTACAGTCATTAAACCCAGTCTCTCTCTATGCCTAAGCGCACAGGCTTCTGTTTTCCTTGGCCAAGACTAAAGTGTTCCACTTCTGCCGCCATCCACGACTCCACGCTGACCCAGACTTGTTTCTAAATGGGCTTCACCCGGAAGTGGTAGACTCGCACCGTTTCTTTAGTCATGTATTTGACCGACGCCTCACTTGGGAGGCTCATATTCGCAGCCTTAAGCGCCATGGATATTCTCCGCTCCGGGGCGGTGATAGAGCTACTGCCTTACTTTTTTATGGATCCTTTGTTCGTTCGAAGCTCGACTACGGATGCGAGCTTTGTGCATCCGCAGCCGAGCGTGTATTGCGGAAGGTAGACTCGATCCACCACACCGGTCTCCGTGTGGCTACCGGTACCTTCCGCACGTCCTCCATTGAGAGCCTACTCGTCGATCCTCTGGAGATGTCACTCGCTCTGCGTAGTGTACGTGCATTATGCGCCTGTATGCGTGAGCCCGGCGCCTCTCTCAGTCGTTAACCGCTCTCATTGCAGGACTTGGGGCTCGGAAACCTCGAGAGCTTGGTGTAGCTCTCAGGCTGGTTTCGCCTCTGGTTCTGCCCTGCACGCCACCCTGGACGGTACCATCTTTGACTATTAGTTGCCATGCCTCTTTCAAAGTTTCCACATCCCCGGGAGTATTGCGTTCCGCCTCTTTGGAGCACATGGCTCCAAGTGCCACGAGGGGGTTGGTTTTCACGCCGTATTTCCTCTGTTTGAAGTCAACGGGGCTCTACTAGGCGCTGCGTCTGTCTGCACAGCCGAGCCTAGTTGCAATACACCACTCGGTACGTGAGGTAATAAGTCGCGGCCCCGTGAGAGCGACTCGCAAAGCGCCCTGAAGCTATCGAGGCATGGAATCTCCACACACCCAGGTTCGAGGTATTCGTGACACCACGGCTGCAGCGAGCCCTTGGATCTCGAGATTATCTTATTCTGGGTTCCTGGACATGTGGAAAGAACGTGCCAAAGAGTCCGCGAGGACTGGGCGACCAAACCAGCGTTTCGCTCTTCACACCGACTACATGCCAGCAATCATGGCAGTCCTCCGAGCTGCTTGGCAAAGAAGATGGAAGACGTCCGAGGGTAACTTAAAGTTGCGTGCCATTGCGCCACGACGGTCCCCATGGGCTAACCCCCCTACTGCCGCTGTGGCCTCAGTTTGCTTTCCGGTCCTCTTCGAATTAAGTACATTCACGGGATGCATCGCCATTTGATGGAGCGCTTGCCTGCACTCTTTTGCGACCACTGCGTTGTCTCCCAGACTGTTCGGCATATTCTTTTGAATGTCCCAGTCTGGGTGATCTACCGCTTGTCCCTTTTACTCGGAACGGGCTCGTGTACACAGACTTGTGGACTATCTGATCTTTTGGAGGAGGCGACTTACACTCTGTTGTAGGTCGCATGTTCCTGCGGCGGGAGGAGGCGGGCCTCTCCCGGACGCCGGAGCGTGCTTCCTTCTTTATTTTTTGCTTTTGTTTTGCTTGTTTTTGTTTTGTACTTTTCCATGTTTGTTTTTTATTTTTTTTAATCCAACCTAGTATTAGGCTGTAACGTGATTACGGCGACTTTTGCCTTAGTAGGCTCTCCAGATAGGCTCATTAAAAAAAAATAGAGCCCAAAGATGTTTAGTATCTCAGCAGATTCTTTTTATTGCGGCAGGCTGATGCCGAGCAGACACGAGCATTCTGGAACGGGTGTCCACCCAAGCTCTTCGATGCCCTTGCGAGCCCTTCGCGACGTCTGGTGAGGGACTCGCGTAAGACGCCACTCAACCTCCACAACGCTGGTCGCTTCTCTTCTCATTCATTCGTCCTCCTCTCCGACGCGTTCATCCATAACACCTATAATAGCTTCGTTATCTACAACCTGAGCACCATGTGGGTGGAGGCGCTGCCCTGCATCAACGCCAGCCAGGTAGGTGGCGAGGCCTATTTTTCACACCATTTAAGAGCTCCACTTCTTGACAATTTCGGTCGATTATTGCCTGACCTCACTTGAAGGTTCAAAGTCGTGCTTTTTGAGTGCCTGTGTTCTTTATTTTTCTTGTAGTCCTAAATACTTTGAACAGGAGTGTTCAAAGTATTTAGGATTGATGGTTTCTTTAGTAATCTTTTCTACTTTTTTTTTTATTTCTCTCTACCCTGTTTAGTGTGGCTGGAGTTGTGTATGGAGATAGTGCTATACTTGGGTTGGATGAAATATGGCTCGAGTGACCGTTTCGATATACGCCGGGGGGGGGGGGTTAAGGCAAGGCTTGTATGCCGTTGCCATGGCTGTTTAATATCTGTATGGATGTAATACTGAGAGAAGTAGGAATGAGGAAATGGGTGAGAAATTAATGTGTAATAGATTCTATCTCTGTTGGTATGCTGGAAGTGTTGATCGATGCGTTTAACGGAGTATGTGCTAGGAAAAGACTAAAAGAGAAAGGTGATAGTGCTTAGGTGTTAGGATGGGGTGGGGTGGTGTGTAATATTAAAGTATGTGGTATTAGATTCTCTTTAACCAACTGCAAAATTTTAAGTATCCTGGTTTTATTGTTAATGGTAGCGGTACAGATGGAGAAGATTGCGATCACAAGGTTTTTAATGGTAGATAGAAAGATATAGGTGCGATCAGAGCGTTAGTAAATGATAAGGGGTTAAGTGTGGAATGTGCTAGGTTGCATGAGGGTATGCTGGTGTCACCGCTGGTATACGAGAGTGAGATTATAGTATGAAAGAAGGAAAGATCTGAAATGATGGAACAAATGGACAATCTGAAAGATGATTGATGTGCGGTGATTAGATAGAGTGAGGAACGATGTTGTGACTACTGAGGTGGTATGTAAGAAGAATGGATGGAAAATGACTTGTGAAGAGAATATACTTGTGGTTGTGATGGCGATCTAAGTGTTGAAAGACCGGGTAAAAAGATGAAGTTGTGTTGTCTGCAACGGGCATCAGTAGTATCGAATCAGGACGATTAAGGAGTGGTTATCGATACTAAACACAGCCAACGAGGAACTATTGGGTGATACGAGAGCGTTAAAGTAGCTCCCTTCCAAGGTTCTCTGAGAACTTGAACGAACATCAGCAACTGTATTTATTAACGCTACCCATTCCTTTCCTGTGCCCGAGGTCCGCTGCCCGAATAATAAAATCAGCATCAAGCCTTAAGATCTTTCGTGTAGGCGTTTGCAGGAGGAGAGTCAAATGCTAGTGGAATTTAAAGAAAGGTTAATAGTTGAACACAGCTAAAGAGTATTGTTTTGCTCATGACTTGGGTTCCGACGATGATGAGCGTGACTCTTTCAGAATGCCATTCAAATCACGGTGCCCGAAGAAACCTTTACCCTAACGTGCCCCTCTTCTCTGGACAAATCGCAGTGGCTTCAATCCCTCCAGGATAACATCAAGAACTGTGTCCAAATTCCTGGAGAGTTGATGTATATCATTCCGCGGTCTCCGCCGTTGATCCGCAATGCGACTTACACCTTTGTGAAACATCCCCAGTACAAGGACGCCACCTACTCTGGTATCTTCAGTTGCATTCCTAGTTCTTTCTCATTACCGTCTACAGTGAATTTGCGTTTGCATGCGTTAATGCGATAGGATAGTAAAAAAAAAAGGGGAGAAATTGGAGGTAGATAGGTGAAATAGGATCTAAAGCAGGTCTAGGTCGATGAGTTCTGCCACCCAATCTATGGTAATTGAATGCATCTTGGGGCTATTATATGGTAGAGCGGGTTTCCCTCCCAAAGTCTTCGTCCATTTAACGCATCGGTGCGATCTTAACTATGCGCAGCTGATACCACGTTGGTGTTATTCTTTCAGCGCGAGTCGTGAAGCGTGACTAACCCCGGATAGCGGCCTCAGGCCTTGGAAGCTGCGCCCCCGAAATTTTTGTTCCTGCGATAGAAATACTCCATGGCAGTAATGGGCGGGGAAGTCGCAGACCCCGAGGAGTCATCCTGACAGTGGCGTGAATTCGCGATAACCCCCCCACTTTGTGGGGAAGTAGTTTATCCATCAGAAGTCATCTGATCAATCCACCTGCCTGGGTATTTGCGAATCTTCTCTTTGTGCAGGGCAATGGCTGTGCGGAAAGATGCATGGCGAGGGGACACTAGATTGGCCGGACGGGAAACGCTACGTGGGTCAGTTTCGCCACAATGGTTTCCAAGGATTCGGCCGCTTGGATATTCCATCTGGCATTGGGTTCAACATCTACGAAGGGTGCTGGAAGAATGGCAAACTGGAAGGCCGAGGAGTTATCAGGTGCAGTTTTGGTGTGTCGTTCTGGCAACCTAATGTTTGTGTATGCCTAGATTTTACCTACCCAATAACCAATGCCTTGGCCCCGCTCATTCTCTTTATTTCTTACTATTTTATCTACCTTTTTCAACATTTTATCATCGCTTTTATTTTCAATCCTCTGCCAACAATGGCTTTGTGGTATTGAGGGAGGAAGGAAGAAGGGGAGGGGAAGTATAAATGATCAATTCAGTCTCGAGAACAGCGTACTCGGTAACTCCGCCGAGCTGGTGGTGTTATCCCACAGATCTAACACACTGTCTGGAGTGTGCAATTGTTAGGCATGTTGTGAATGTGTTGAATTGTGTCCCATTCCTGGTAGTATCAAGTGAAGATTTCTGTGTAGTTGAAGCCTTTCCAGTGTTTGCGTTTACTTTAAGATGGTGATTGCATCGGTGCCTTGTCAGGTTGACCTAAGGTACAGAGTGGGAGGGATGTCTTCCCTGGGTTAATGGCGGAAAGGAGTTTAGATCTGTTGAACCTAGAGATTGAATGACCTGTTGTGTACGCCTGGATTCTTTTACGAGTGTTGGGTGCCTGGTTTCAGGGTGATGTTATGCCTTATTGTCGAGCTTATTATATTTTGAGGCGGATGGTACTCTTCCCAAGGGTAGCAAAGGGGTCTCGTTCCTATGGTGATGATAAACCGTGATCGCGGAGGTCAGGATGCTGTTTTATCGCCATGCGTTCCGTGGCGAAGCATTCAAGCACTGTATGCACTTGCGCATGTTTACAAGTTTGGTTGCCCAAGCCATACAAGCGTACGCTAGTAATAGGTTAATGGATAAACTGCTTTGCGTGTGAATGATAAATTCTTTGGATTGTTCCAATGAAGTACTTGGAGAGTCCTCTAAATGTATTCATTTTTGCGATTCTTTATCTGAATCTTAGTCCTCTGTTTTGGGTGACACCCAGCATCGTTGGGGTTTTGAGGAGGCTTGAGTGACAGTTGTGCTCCTTTGGGGAAAGGACTTTAAGAAAGTGTTAAAGATTTTGAGGGGGGAAGGAGTCGTATTGCAGCCAGAGTTCAATTCTGTTGATGTAAAGTTGTAGAACTCAAGCTTCGTACTTATAGTTTAAGTGTTGGACGAGAATTGTACGGTCACCTGGTATCTGTTAAGTTCCATGCATGGGTCGCGAGTCTGAATGACAGGGAGAGAGAACTTGAAGTGTGTAGAGTAGAGAGTAGGGACCATTGTCGAACTCCGTTGTGTATTCAGTGCCTTCCTTACCTTTTGCGATAGTGAATTGTGTTCATTGGCCTGTGACGAAGTTGACAAGCCGGGAGTCTTTCTTAGATTTGTCAGTAGTATGAGCCAGCCAAGTGTAGGCTGGCTAGTATTTATTTAGGTTGTCCAAAGGTGGTTCTTGTTAGAGTGCATTAAGTATTTAGTTTTCTCTTGGCTTGGCTATAGATGTTTGTAACTTGGGGTGCGAAAGTAGTGCTTATCATAAGCGAGACCTAATATTGTGAGCGTTTTCCTTAGTGGAATGCGTTGATTTTGTAGTGTGATGTTAGTTGGGGGGTTGATTCGTGTATTTGTGATTTGAATACTGTTGCTGTGAAATCTGAGTCATTTTATTGTTTGGGGTCCATCGTTCCAATTATGTGAATTAGGTTGCGGGGAATAAGCGCGTCAAAGAGTCCGCCAAGACTGGGCGACCAGACCAGCGTTTCGCCCTTCTTCACACTGATTACATGGCAGGAATCAGGTTAGCCCTCGAGGTTGACTGGCAAAGAATATGGGAGACGGCCGATATGGACAAGTTGCGGGCCATCGCGTTGTGACTGTTCCCGTAGACCTATCTTCCAATGCCTCTGCAATTTCAGGTCGCTTTCTGTCGTCTTCGTATTGGGCATACTCATGGAACGCATCGCCATTTGATGGAGCGTTCTCCTGCACTTTACTGCTACCGCTTTGTGGTCCCCCAGGCTGTGCGGAACATTGTTGTTGAATGTCCCATTCTGGGTGTTCGTGCACTTTACCTGTCCCGGTATCGAGACGAGGAGGGTCGCTAGCGCTTGTCCCTTGTATTCGTTGAAACGGATTCATGCACACATCCTGTACGACTTTCTGGATGAGGCTAGCGACCGCCATTAGATTTGACTCTTCATTGTTAGTCTCATCCCCGTGTGCCGGGGGAAGCGGGCCTCCCCCGACCCCAGAGCGTGCCTTTTTGCTTTTGTTATGTTTGTTTGATTTTTGTCTAATGTGTATTCCATTGTTTTGTTTTTTCGGTAGGCTAAATTAATTACGGCGACTTATGTCTTTGGTGGCAGTCTCCAGATGGGCCTCTTTAGAAAAAAAAGGTGTCCCTCTTTCCGAGGGCTGAGCATGCCTTTTTTTTGCTTTGTCCTCTTGTTTTTTTTTATTTTTAATATAGCTTAAATTATAGACCGAATTAGATTTTGGTGACTATGCCCTGGAGGCTTTCCCAGTTGGGGGGGTTCTTAAAAAAGTGCGACACTGAGCATTTAAGGTGAGTGGCGTGTTTGCTAAAGTGATGCAGGGCTGTTTTTTGTACTCCACTTTGTAGGTTATGATGACACTATTAGAGTATTTTGAAGGTGAGGCCTTCTTTTGGTTGAAGATTTGTGTGAGAGCGTCGGTGTGTATTGATGTTTTCATTGGATGTTTGATATTTTGTCAGGTCATTTAGCCTGGGATACAATTTCTGTTGTG
The DNA here is from genome assembly GCA_963969495.1 of Ceratothoa steindachneri. Taxonomy (NCBI): domain Eukaryota; kingdom Metazoa; phylum Arthropoda; class Malacostraca; order Isopoda; family Cymothoidae; genus Ceratothoa; species Ceratothoa steindachneri. Next base: position 234,027,881 of record OZ018318.1, read on the forward strand.
AATTGTCTGGGCGTGTCGTGGTGTCAATTCAAAGTGAGTAGAGCTGTTTGTGGTTCTATATTTGCTTGTCTGGTGAACTTGGCCTTGTTTGCGTTCGAGTGGATGGCTTCGTGTGTGTCTTGTTTACGGCCTGGGTGGGGTATAATAGTTTGATAGTAGCGCAGTTTCAGCAAAATTGTATAAATTTGAATGCAAGAATTACATAGGGATGTGTGGTGCTGCAGGCAAAGTGTATGAGAAAATTCTGATTGAGCGATAACTGAGGAGGAGATGGGCGAAATGACTTTAGAGTGTGCATGAGTGTGGATCGAGAGTTTGTGATGAATGAAGCTGGCACGCGATTGAGATGCAAGGAGTCAGTTGAGGGCCTAGAAATGGCAAAGCCATATGATGATCTTGCCGTTAGAAAGAATTTGGTAGTGGTTTTATCCCCGATCTGCCCTTTTTCTTTGACTTTTTTTTCTCATTGGGGACCTACGATTATTTAACGTGGAATCCGAACCACTGGTCACTACAGCGTATGGCATCGCCGTGAAGTCCCGAATTAAGTCCATCTGTCGACTAACCCTATGCACTGAGGGTTAACTTCGATCTAATTCGAAGTGGCGTTTCCATTCGGCTCTTTGATAGCGCTCTCGTGGTTAGGTAACGGTTATGACAAGCTCTAGAATGTACGGATTCGGTGGTGTAAACTAATCTTGTGAATGTGTTGATGCTGAAATTTAGGCGTGTTATGGTGCGAGTCGACGTTACTTTCAGTCAGAATGCTTGCTGCTGTTTTTGGTTATAATAATAATATTAAATAATCCAGGTACGCGAATAAGGACATTTACGTTGGGTTTCTTCACGAGAGTCTTCCCCACGGTCATGGTGAACTGAAGAAAGGAAAGTTCAGTTCAGAAGCGGCTTCCGTTTACACCGGCGAATGGATCGCCGGGAACCAACATGGCTACGGTGTCCTTGACGAGATTGTTAAAGGTATATGAAGGGGGGGGGGCTTTTCTAGAAGTTAGAGAGAGTGACCATGAATATGATTGAGCAAGAGTCCCTATTGTATGTTGATAACCTGATGCGAGTACCTGATAGGGAGGGGGATTAGGAAATGTTGATAGGCTTCTACCTGGGACGAGTTCATGCCTCCCGATTATAGCCTATTTAACTTCTTGGAGGAGGCTGGACTCCATTTTATCTAACTTTGGGGGGTGTTGGGTTCATTCCCGGGTGCCGGAGGGAGGCGGGCTTCCCACCGTCACTGGAGCCTGCTTTTCTTAGTTTTTTTGTGTGTGGGAGGGGGAGGTATTGCTGTAGCCTTTGTGGATTATTTTTTTAGTTTAATATTTCCCAAAGAATTAGGTTGGGTTTGTTTTATGGCAAGTTATGGCCATGCTATCAGTCGGGAGGATGTCCCCTTGAAAAAAGAATTGCTCGAGGGGTTTGTTAGTGTGTGGGTGAAGAGGCCTAAAAGTAAATGCAGAAAAGAATTAGGTTATAGTGTTGTGGGTTTGGATGTGCAGGATTGTTTGATTGAATAGAGTTGATGATGTGCGCCTGGGCTTGTATGCTGCAGCTGACATATGGAGGATTGTATGCCCTCCTGGCCCCAAATCGTGCAGGAGCTGCGGCTTTATACATTCCATACATTTTCACTTCATCCAAGGCTTCGAAAAAACAAAGTAGATGCTGGTTAAAGATCCCGAATGTAATAAGTGTAGCAGTGACGATGCGCTGAGTACTAAAGCTTAAAGTTTATGACTTTTCTGATGACTGGCACTTGGCATTAGCACCTTATAGTACCATAGAAAAGGCCACAAAGTAACGTATAGAATATGCTATACAAAGGTCCCGCACAGGTCACATTACTTGTCTAACGACGTACAACTGACATCATAGTCGTGGTCCTGTCACTCCTATCTTGTGGAAGAAGTAGTAATGTGATGAGAAAGATTGTCTTTGTTTTTTTCCAGGTGAGAAATACCACGGGATGTGGCAGAATAACAATCGCCACGGACCTGGCATGGTCGTCACCATGAACGATGTGTATTATGAGGGAAATTTCCACCAAAATAAATTGGCGGTGAGTGGTGGTTGCCCTGTGGATTTGCATGGTCGAGAATCTATCTTCATTACCATCCACCGGGTGGGGTTAGTGTGCGTCAACGGCCGACTGGGTGAGGTCTGCGCCCATTACCGGCATATCGCGTTGCACTCGCCGGGACAAAACTTCCAGGGTCTCCTCACCTCATATGGCACGCCGGTGGATGGCATGGCGATTTTTTCTTTCATCACTTACAGGCAATATAGTTTCAAGTGGTCAAAGCCAGCCGCGTGCTTATGGTATCTATATTTACTGTCACATTGGGAAAAAAGTTGAAAGGGAAAAGGGTGAAACTTCAGAAGACCTACGCCGTGTTTTTTAGTATTAAAAACACTACTAATGGTATTCTTAGGCATTCCAGTCGTGATATATGGTGTCGGTTTGGCGCGAAAAGTAGATATTTCTAAGATACTCCACCTTGATGGGTTTAAAATTTAAATAAGTCCGCCTTACCTTCTCTTGGTGTGAAAAGAAACCATTTTCACGCATTCGTAATACTAAATTCGACCTTATTTCAAACATTGGCAAGCCTGGGTGCAAGCATTTATAACAACGGTGATTTCGAATTTAATACCAAAACCCGTTTGGCAATCGTTCGTGAGTGATGGCGGCTTGTGATTCTTGCGCATTCAGCTTGTTGAATTTTAATACGACTTTAGCTAATTCTTCAGATAATTTAATTAACTTTTGTATAACTCATGGCCGTTTTATCTTTCCTTGAGAAAGATAAAACTGCAAAAGTGGTGGTTGATCGCAAACTATTTTAAAAATTAAAGATCTTCTCAGCTTTAAATAGTAAGTTTTGTTTATTTGTCTTTGCATAAGACACATAATAGTATTTCGAATTGGTAGTACTACTAGGTGATTAAAAAATAGTAGGGGTGTAACCCCACCCAATTAAAGGGGGAGCCCCCATTTCGAAACAATTACCTTAAGGTTCGTATTCAATACGGTTGCCGGACGTTGTTAAGCGCTTTAATGTTGATTGTTTTTAGGGAGTGCCCCGACAGATGTGGAAATGATGTGTTAGGTTAGGTTGTATTCAAAAACTGTACTAATAATGTTTTTAGGCGTTTTAGTCATCATTTACGGCTTCGTTTTGGCGCGGAAATCAGTTATTTTTAAGATAGTATCATTGCAAATAGAGCCGTACTCCGAGTGCTACCATCTTAGAAATAAGGGCTTTCCGCGCCTAACCGAAGCATTAAATGACGACAAGAATGCCTAAAAACACGATTAGTACTGCTTTTACTACTAAAAACACGGCCTAGATTTTGTGAAATTTTACCAGGAAAAGGATGTTAGCAAACGACTTCCTTGGTAGCTAATCCCGTTGCCAGATATTGAATATCGCCGTAGAAGACGAGATAACAAGTAAACATGGGTCCATAAGTGACTAGAACGCATTCAGAATTGTCGAATCTTATACTAAAAAATTCCTTTGCCACAATTTTCTCAACTCGCTCATTTCAGCTTTAGGCGAGTTTATCCCCTTAAAGAAGTAAGGAGTCCACAATTACGAAAGCTCCTGAGTATTTTTTTTAATTTGTTTTATACTCTTGAATTTCTATTCACTTCTCGAGTGCATTCGTATATTTCTGAATTCTACTAACTCCCATCCGCGGAAATCTTAGTCTCAATTCTTTTTCCACCCCGTAAGGGGCGCGGCGATTTGCCATCCTGGCCGCCGTGCTGACGGGATCCAGCGCCCCGTCCGGCCCCAGCTTAGCCTCTCTTCCTTCCTTCAGATAGCCTGTATTCCTATCCTACCTCGTCGCTTTTCATACAACCTCTCCCACAACTTTCTCTGGTCAGCCTCTAATTTCACAGGGTAGAAGCTGACCTTCTTCTCAGCCAATCGTCCCGGATCGGGGCTGAGGGGGAGGGGACAATGTCCCCTAACCCCTGAGCTCCGGTCTGGGGTGGTTGGCTTTTAACAACCTGCTTCATCCCCACCCATACCTTCCTCACATCCCTTTTCCTCTCGTCTTGAAAATCTATCCGTTTTACGCCGTGTTCAAGGTGGAGCCGCCATGCCGAAGGACTGCCAGGCCACCAGGCGGGAGGGGTGGTCCCAAATGGCGGCGCCTGGCTCTGCCGGGCCTGTAAGCACCTCTTGCAGTGCGGGCTACTGCAAGAGGTGGTGAGCGATTGCGTCCCGTAAAACAAAGAGGGTCACCATGCCCAATGATGAAACAAAAAAACATCTCCCCTTAATTCCCCCTATAACAACAACGGAGCCGCCCTCGTGCAGCTTCACAGAAAAGATGGAGGTCCCCCCCCCCCCCTGTGCTTGCGCAGGGGACCCTCCATACCTCTTTAACCGGAGAGGAGGCTTACTCCTCTCCTACGCCTACGGGTGTAGGGGATTCCCCCTCACCCCCTTCTCTGGAGGTGCTTTCGGGCACCTCCCTATCTCCAGCGGCAGTCCCTCCTATGCTTTCTAAGGGGACTGCCAAGAAAGCCAGCAGGCAGCCCATTGCCGACCGCCCCTCGTACAAGCGGCTCGGTAGGGCAAACCCCCTTAGGGGGGAGAGGGAAGCCAGGCCCCTTCGGTCGCTTCCCTCAAAAGACCTGCTGGCAAAAATATTAAACCTTGCCGGGGTCAAGGCCTGTGCCTCCCCACTAAAGACTTATGACGCTGCCAAGGGGACCTGCGATGTCCTGGGAGGGGATGGCCAACTGGAGGCCCCTCCTGTGATAGACATGGTCCTTGAGGAAAACCAGCCTCAGACGGTAGGGCCTTCCATGGGGGGGAATCCGGGCTTGGCGCCAAGCACCGAACCCGAATCCGCCCCTATGCAAGGTCCTCATCAAACGGCTGTGGATTCTCAGGCAGGACAAGGAGGGGAGGGATCTCCTCCGGATGAATCCCCTGCGCCCACCGGGACCTTCTCCATTTCAGAAAAGGACCTGGCTGAGGCCGGTCCATCTGGCCTGGGGGCTTCTACCGGCGGGGTGAGAAGCGGGTTCATTCCCCGCCCTCCTCTCCTAAAAAGAAGAAAAAGACAAGAAAGACGAAAAAGACTCGGGGCTCCTCTCCATCCGCGGGGGCTGCGGGAACGGATGGGTCTGCTGCCACTTTGGTAGGCGACCAAGCCAAGATCGGCAAATCCGGCCCCTCTACCCCCTCGTGTGCGGAGCTCCTGACCAAGACTAAGACGAAGAATGCACAGGGCGGAGCCTCGATGACATCGGGGCCCCTCATTCAGACGTTACCTGGCGTTTTCGAGCCCGCTGGCTTCAAACGCTTCCTCGTTATTCGCTCCACTGATGGCACCATGTTGTCTAAGGGCAACATGATCCATCAGAGGAGAGGATTAGCTAGTGCAATTGGTAGAGAGCCGAAGGTGACCCGTTTCTCGGACGGCAGCCTTCTGGCGAATGCGGCGAATCCCGCCGAGGCGGCCAAGATAAGTGCTCTTCGGACACTTCATGGCACCCCGGTGAGTGTGACGCCGCACTCTACCATGAACTTTGTGAAAGGAGTAGTTTATGCGAGGGAACTCGTTGACTACTCCATTGAGGACATCACCCTAGAGCTGGCCGACCATGGGGCGGTCAAGGTCGAACGTGTGATGAGAAAACAGGGAGGGGCTTCGAGACCCACCCCTACACTCTTCGTCACGTTCGAATGTGACAAGCTCCCTGAGTCGGTGCGTGCCGGTTGGTACCGCTACCGCGTAAAGGCATTCGTGCCACTGCCGCGGTGGTGCTATTACTGTCACCGCTTCGGCCATACGAATCGCTCATGTAGACGTGCAAAGTCGGGGTCACCCGAAGTCTGTGTAAATTGCTCCAAGGTCGCACACGATAAGTCCAAATCGTGTGTGGCCAAGTGTGTCAATTGCGGAGAGCCGCACCCTGCTTCTTCGAAGCAATGTGGTGCATATCTCCTGGAGAAAGAAATCCTGGCCGTTCAGGCCCAGGATAGACTCTCATTCCGCGAGGCTAAGGACTTGGTCATGGCGCGCCCAGCTCTGCCTGGGACGTCATATGCCTCAGTAGTTCGAAAGGCACCCTCTGCTCCTGGCCCATCCAGGCCAACGAGCACGGTTGTTTCCGCGCCCATTCGGAGCCCTTCTGCGGGCTCTACTACACCCGGGCGCTCCCCTGGTAGAGCTGGCGGCAAAAAGGGTTCACACCCAGCCCCGGCTAAAACCAGGGCTCTCCCCTCTTCCCCCAGCGTGACCGTTTCCCGTAAGGCGAAACGGCCACGCGCCTCCACAGAGTCGTTAGACTCACAGGAGGTAACACCCCTGAAGATGGTCGCTAGGCCATCTTCGGGGGTTCCTAAAGCTGTCCCCTGAAAGGAGGACAGCAACAAAGGAGCTTCGGCTCCTTCGCCCACGCCACGAGGTGGAGCGAGTGGCTCGGAGACGGTGGTTCCTCGAAAAGAGGGCCCCCCCGCCTCCGAAGCCGCAGCGCCCGCCTAAGGTTTCGAGGCGGAGGGAGGAAAAGACTCGCATGGCGAGGTCAACCTCCCCCAATAAGTCCTCGAAGGCGACAGCGCCTCCAGCGCTTTGTCCGGCCAACAGCGCCCGGGAAGCGTACGGCCATTCCCGTGAGGGTCTTCAATTCGAGGAGGGCCCCCGCGTCTCCTCCGAGCTAGGCCTGGAGGGCATATTCCTTCAATGGAATTGCCGTGGACTCCGGGCCAACTGGGAGGAGCTGCGGAGGCTCGCCTCGTCCCGTTCCCCGTTAGCTATTTTTTTGCAGGAGACCATGCTAGGCGCGTGCCCACTGCCTGCCCTCCCGGGGTATAAGGGTCTTGCAACCCCACCACCGCGGGACGGCCGGGCTGGGGGATGCGCGGTTTACACCCGGCATGATGTCTCCGTTCTTCCTTTCTCTTTAGATACCTCCTTACAGGCAGTGGCTGTGCAGCTGCACCTGGATAGGAGGTATACTATCATTTCTGCGTACATTCCACCGTCAGCTGACTTCGACGCGGGGGACTTCCGCCGCGTCGTGGCACGGTTGCCGAGGCCCTATCTCTTGCTTGGAGATCTGAACGGCAGGCATCCTCTCTGGGGAGATTACACCATAAATCCCAGGGGACAAGTCCTTGCCGATCTGATCGAAGAGCTTGAGATGGGTGTCCTAAACGTGGATGAGTTTACGCATCACTGTCCGAGAACCGCTTCATTTTCTTGCCTTGACCTATCTTTGTGCTCTTCGGATGCACAGCTTGATTTTGATTGGGGGGTGGTCGATGACCTCCATGGTAGTGATCACTTTCCCATTCAAATATCATTTTCAGGGCAACTGCCGCCTGAGAGACCACCTCGGTGGTGCTTGGCGCGGGCGCGGTGGCCTGCATTTGAGGAAATGACTGAATTCTCTATCTCAGTCGAGGAGTTTAGGTCGGTAGATGAAGCCGTTGAGTTCTTCTCCGGCAACCTTATCGCCGTGGGCCTGACTACTATTCCTAGGACGTCTGGCTGTTTTGCACGCCGACCACTCCCATGGTGGTCGGCCGAGTGTGAGACGGCCCTCAAACAGAAGCGTTATGCCTACATGCGCTATAAGCGCCGCCCGAACGATTTCACTGTCGCTGAATTTCGTCGGGCTAGGGCTAGGTTCCGGTATATTTCGAAGCACGCCCGCCGCTCTTCTTGGCGGGCATACGTGTCTTCACTTAACGGGAAGACCCCTTTAGCTGAGGTGTGTCGGCGAGTCAAAAGGATTCGGGGCAAGTTCTCGCAGGACCCCCCTCCCGTTCTCCAGGAGAATGGGACCGCAATCTCGGACCCCGCGTCCGTGGCGGAATCCTTAGCGACCGCTTTCTCTGCATTCTCTAGCCCTGATGCTGCTCCGCCAGCATTCAATGCGCGTCCTGATGTCGCGGAAGGCCGCCGGCTGGACTTTACCTCCAGAGGCGGAGAACCCTTCAACGACAAGTTTACTGTGAGTGAGTTGCGTTCCGCTCTCGCTTCGTGCGCGGACACCGCCCATGGTCCGGACGATGTCCCGTACGCCATGCTTCGACACCTGGGTGAGCGAGGCATGGCCTTTCTGTTAGATCTGTTCAACAGGATCTGGGTGGAAGGTCTTCTCCCAGACTCCTGGCGAATCGCTACTGTGCTCCCCTTTCGCAAGCCGGGGAGAGATCACTCTACTCCGACCGGTTTCCGCCCAATCTCTCTAACCTCTTGCGTGTGCAAGTTGATGGAGAAATTGGTAAATGTTAGATTAGCCTATTTCCTGGACAGCGGAGGCCATCTGTCTTCTGCACAGTGCGGCTTCCGTAAGTTTCACTCCACGTCGGATGCTCTGCTCCGACTGGAAAATGCCGTCTGCGAGGCTTTCCTTCGTAGACAGCACTACGCCACGGTGTTTTTTGATCTGGAGAAGGCCTATGATACCGCATGGCGATACGGTATCATGGAGACTCCACACGATGGGGGCGAGGGGACGCCTCCCAATGTTTATATCTGAATTTTTGCGAGATCGTCGATTCCGCGTACGGGTGGGGGGAGCTCTCTCTGCCCCAAAGGAGCAGGAAGAGGGTGTCCCGCAGGGAAGTTTCCTCAGTGTCACACTCTTTGCCCTGAGCATCAACGGCATCACCTCGGTGCTGCCAGAAGATGTTCTCGCTACGCTCTACGTGGACGACCTTTCGATCTCTTTTGGCGCGGCCCAGATGCCAACTCTGGAGCGTCGACTCCAACAGGCATTGAACCGCGTCTCTCGCTATGCCGAAGCGCACAGGTTTCGGTTTTCTTTGGCCAAGACTAAGGTGGTGCACTTCTGCCGCCATCCACGGCTTCACCCTGACCCAGATTTGTTTCTTAATGGGGAACGCCTGGATGTGGTTGAGTCGCACCGTTTCCTTGGTCTTGTATTCGACCGACGCCTCACCTGGGAGGCTCATATTCGCAGCCTTAGGGTCTCTTGTACCCGCGCCATGGACATTCTCCGTTCCGTGACGTTCAGCGCTTGGGGCGCTGATAGGGCTACCGCCTTACTTTTTTATCGATCCTTTGTTCGCTCGAAGCTCGACTACGGATGCGAGTTTTATGCATCCGCAGCCGAGCGTTTATTGCGGAAGGTGGATTCAATCCACCACACCGGCCTTCGCCTTGCGACCGGTGCCTTCCGCACTTCCCCCATAGAGAGCCTGTTGGTCGATGCTGGGGAGATGCCACTCGCTCTGCGCCGCGTGCAGTGCATCACTCGCCTGTATGCGCGAGCCCGGCGCCTCCCTCAGTCGCCAACAGCTCTCACTGCATCCGCAGCTGATCTCGATGGTGCCTATGCCGCCGAGAGACGCCAGTCATACCCTAAGCCCTTTGGGTTTAGGGCCAGGAAACTCCTTCGAGAGGTAGATATAGCTCTCGGGCCGGTGGCGCCCCTGGTTCTGCCCAGGACGCCACCCTGGAGGGTACCACATTTGGCTATTTGTCGCCACGCCTCTGCTCCCAAAGCTTGTACTGCGCCGGGAGTATTGCGTTCGGTCTTTTTGGAGCACACATCGTGTCACGCTGGTACCGTGCCAGTGTATACGGATGGCTCCAAGTCCCAAGAGGGGGTCGGCTTCCACGCCGTATCCCCTCTGTTTGAAGTCAGCGGGGCTCTACCAGGCGCTGCGTCTGTCTTCACGGCCGAGCTGGTGGCAATACACCACTCGGTACGGGAGATTACGCGACGTGCCCGGTTCGGAGACCGGATTGTGATCTATAGCGACTCACAAAGCGCCCTGAGTGCTCTCGGGGCATTGGAATCTCCGCATCCCCTGGTTCGCGATATCCGTGACGCCACGGTTTTGGCGAGCCGGGCAGATGTCGAGATTATCTTCTGCTGGGTTCCTGGACATGTAGGAATTGCGGGGAATGAGCGCGCCAAAGAGTCCGCGAGGACTCTGCGACCGGACCAGCGTTTCGCTCTTCCTCACACCGACTACATGGCAGGAATACGGGCAGCTCTTCGGACTGCTTGGCAAAGAAGATGGGAGACGATCGAAGGGAACTTAAAGTTGCGTGCCATTGTGCCGCGACCGTTCCCATGGACCTATCCCCCAATGCCGCGGCGGCTTCAGGTTGCTTTCTGTCGTCTCCGAATCGGACACACTCGTGTGACGCATCGCTATATGATGGAGCGCTCGCCTGCGCCCTATTGCAACGACTGCGTCGTCCCCCAGACTGTTCGGCACATTCTTGTCGAATGTCCCAGTCTGGGTGATCTTCGCGCACGACACCTGTCCCGGTACCGGGATGGGCGGGGTCGCTACCGCCTGTCCCTTGTTCTCGGGACGAGTGCGTGTACTTTGACTGGTGGACTTATTGACTTTTTGGGGGAGGCCGGCCTTCTCCCTTTTATTTAACCCGATTTAATTGTTGTTGTTGTTTTTGTAATTGTTTTGTTATTGCTTTGTTATTGTTATTTCTTTTTATTGTTTTCTGTTTAATTTTTTAAAGTAGCCTAAATTAGGCTGTTTGTTTACGGCAACTTATGCCTTAGTCGGCAGTCGCCAGATAGCCCCTTAATTAAAAAAAAAAAAAAAAAAAATTCAATTCTTTTTCCAAAGATATTTCTCATAATTTGGATTCTTTTTTCCTCTTTGATTGAAGGGTTTTGGTTTGATGATACTAGAGGACGGGACTTCTTTCCAAGGAGAGCTCGGCCCTGGAGGAACTTTGAATGGAAAGGGAACGCTCAGGTACGGCACCTCACTACTATCTGTCATTGCACAAATTTAAGGCGCTTCTCGCGATGTGCTACTGTTCTCGTCGTCTAAAGTCTATTATCCGCGATTTGTTCTTGTCACAAATAGATTTGCATTGCATTGCTTCCCATCATGATAACGGGGTTAAATTTTGGAGATTTGCAGAACGAACTGGTTTGTACACATTGAATTCCATGTCTGCAAAGGGTCTCAGGTGTGGTGTTGTAGAGGTAACCACTCTGCGCTAATATCTGGAAAATTTTGTGCTCCATTGGCTACAACCTACCCAATCAAGTCATAAACAGTGATGAAAACTGTTAACATAACAGCCCGTTCCTAGACAGACTGGTCTCGTTTCTCAGTCCTCATTTGCACCTCTTTAAACGTCTCCCAACTTTTTTTTTTATTAATTACCTCCTTTAACATTCACTGATTGCCGAGGAAAGTTTTTTAGGGCGCTATAGCGCAATTAATGGATTCATTAATTTGTACCTCAATAACCTCTTCCCAGACGCGTAATGGAATGAACTCCCCTTTTGGTGGGCCACTAGGCTAGTTCCCTGCCTAGTTCGTACTTAACTACCCGAGTTTTACTTCGTATTGTCTGCCGAAGCCACTTAAATTCTCGGGCTCTTGGCCTGTCGATTGCCTTTAGACCCTGACCGTCCTATGGACGATTCGTAACAGTCGAGTAAGCAACGCCTCTCCCCGACACCACTGTTTTCTGGGTACTCGGGGAAATTGCCACCTTTTGTGACCGACCCGCAATAGGTGACCTTTGCTCGGCATATCTGCCCTCTTCCTTATTAGTCATTGTCTCAAAGCAGTAATTTTGTCTCTTAATTTCGTCCCTTCTCGAAACGATGCCTTCGTGCAGATACCCGTCTGGAGATTACACTGAGGGCACCTTTTCCGGAAAGTGGTCCGAAGGAATCAAAGTCAGCGGTGTAATCCACAAGAGCAGGAGTCTGCAAACAGCAGAGGATCATTCCCTCCCCAGGTAAAGTCACAAATATAAAAGGGAAGTTTCCACTATTCTAAGGATTATTTTTTGTATTTAGGAAATTTTAGATCTTCCAAGCGTTTGGAACATCGTGTCTCCAAGGAGGTATGTTTGGGGGTGGTTGGAATGCATCCTCCTGACTAAAAAGGGCGGGGGCTTTTTACTTCGAAGTGAAATGATTAAGAGTTGTTCTTTGTTCTCCAGTACCCATAGATCCTACATGGAGGTAATTAAGCAGAAAAGGTGGTGTGTCTAATGTTGGAATGTGAAGTTTTTACTGTGAGAACTTTACAAGGACGGGTCTCCAGGCTATTCATCCCCTTATTCTCTATTTTCAACCGCTTTCCCGCATAGCTAGGTCGGTGCGCGTCATTGCCACTATTGCGTATTGCGCTCACGATACATAACTTTAGGGTGCGCGACTTACCAAATCAGCGTCCCCTATCCAGGTTTAGTTCCCTCTTAGACATGTGCCAGAAGATGGTATGGGTATTCTCCTTACACACCATAACACTTACTTCCATTATCAGGGTTTTAAATGTCTGTAATGTATAGTAAAAAGTTAAATTATTAGCACATTCCCATAAAAAGTGGATTTTGCACGCATCAATGCCCCAGCAAATACCCTTCATTGTAGGGGCCATTCGGTGTCGCACCGCGTAGAGTAGAGATCTAGCCCCAATTGATAGACACGTTGTACTTAACCCCGCGAGCATAGGTAGATCTTAGGCAGGTCATCCGCATGCAGCCCATCAACGCCGCTGCAGTTCCTTTCTCATCTTCATAGCACAACACGCAAATACCTCTCTTCCAAAGAATCCTGCTGATGGGTAGTTATATCCGCATACCCCTGGTTCGTGCAATAACAAATACTTGCCCACCTCCCTACGATGGCCTGATCCTAGTGTTCATTATATTTGTTTAATTATCCGTTCGGGGGGGGGGGGTGTCTGTCTAGGCCAAGAGTCTTGGTAGAAAAATACTAATGCGGCCTTCATGCAGATTCACTGTTCAGTCCCGGGACTTTTTTTTACCATTCAAGCCCTTGTTATCGTCGTATGCCCCACCCGTCCGTACCCTGTAAGTGCCCGGTGATGAGTTTACCTCGCCGCCGTGCTTATGGGATTCAGCGCCACGTCCGCCCCGAGCTTAGCCTCTTCGCCGCTAACACCTCTCCAACTCCCCCAAAGCATTTGGTTTTACTAGATAGAGTTGCTCCCTCTGGGTTCGGACCCGGGCTCGTAACTAGTCGCGGGGAGACTTGATTCTTTGAAACTGGCCCTGGTTTGACCCCTCCCATCCACCTCCCATCTCTCCCGGGTAATCACAGCGGAATATTGGCAACGACCAACCTCTCTCCCCTCCCGTCCCCATTTTTGGGAGGCTTTCTAGAAAGGGGGGAACTCCGCAGTCGACGTTCGGTCCGTGAAAGCCCAGCCCCCGCGAATACATGCCGACTGTGTTATTTAGAACCACCACGTCTGCGCCAACGGCCATTCGCAGTGGTTACTAGAAACCAGACTTCTGGTACCTTCCTCATATTGCTTGCTCCTTTGCCGATGGAGTCATCTGTTTTTGTCCTAACAAATTCTTTATTTCTAAAATCAACGCCCAAAAACCCAGTGACTAAAACTAAAAGTGAAAAGCCGCTCAACCACCCTCCCTGCCCAAACCTCCCCCGTTTGTTAACTATTAATCTTGGTGCTGTGGCTCCCTTCTCACCACCTTCAGCCGAGAGAAAAGATTCAGCTCTATCTCGGGTAACTCCATCTCTTCTAGAGAGGTGGCTCCCCTTGCGTTGTCTCAGGGGTCCCTCCAAGTGTCTCAGCGGTGAGGGTCTTTACAGGGGGTCTTTACAGACCCCCTGCCCAACTCTCAGAACAGGACAGGAGTCTGTACCAGCTGTTAGGCGAACTTGTAAAAGACAGAGTGTGTATCGTCATGGGCGATTTCAACACACAAGTTGACTGGGAAACCAGAGAATCCTGTGGCGAGAACGCACTACTACTGGAGTTCGCGAACAACGAATTCCTGACTCAATGGGTGAGAGAGCCAACGAGAGGAGAAAATATCCTCGACTTGGTTTTCACCTCTGAGGATGACATCGTTGAGCTCTGTTGGCGAAGAGCTCGGTGGCAGTGACCAACGACTAATTAGATTTGTAGTCAAAGTCCCGAAAGCAGGGCCTGCAACTAGTAAATCGAGAAACTTGATTTGAAAAGAGCAGACTTTGCAGGTCTTCGTGCTGGACTGACTGACGCGAGGCTAGAACTGTGCGATGCTGTCGAAGACTCGTGGAACAGTTTCAAAACCACATTCATGAGTCTTCAATCGCGTTTCATCCCTTTGAAATGCTCCCGTCGGTCTTCTGTTGAACCAAAGTGGTTTAATCGAGAAATCGGCCAACTGCTTAGGGAGAAGAGAATTGTATACCGGCAATCAAAGAGCTCGGGTGACTATTACGAATACCAGAGGCTAGCCAGGAGAGTGAAGTCCAGCATAAGGGCGGCTAAGCGGTCTGACGAACTCCGAGTGGCGAAACTTTGTAAAGAGAATCCCAAGGAGTTTTTTGTATATGTGAACAGCCGTAAACCAATCCATCGAACGATTGGCCCTTTGAGAAATGAGGAGGGGGCATTAAAGCACTTAGATGCAGAAAATGCTAACCTCCTCAACGACTACTTCTCTTCACTGTTTACTGAAGAGTGTGGTCCCATCCCCCAGCCAATGGATTCCTACTCGGGGGAAAAGCTGGAGGATATGGACTTCACCGAAGGGGAAATAAAAAAGAAGATCACTGACCTAATGACGAATAAGTCACCTGGCCCGGATGGGTTTCTACCTCAAGTGTTGAAAGAAGTGCGCGATCAAGTGTCACGACACCTGGCGTGAAGCGGAGGTGACTCCTATCTTCAAGAAAGGAGACCGTAGCCAACCGTCGAACTACCGACCTACTAGTCTGACTTCGATAGTCGGTAAACTCATGGAAAGCATGATGGTGGACAAAATGACGTCGCATTTAGAGTCAAACCTGCTACTGTGGAGTTCCCAGCATGGCTTCCGAAGGCAACGGTCATGCCTGACGAACCTTGTGGAATTCTTCCACTTCGTCTTCAGTGAGCACGATCGGGACAAGGCGGTGGATATGGTCTATTTAGACTTTCAGAAAGCCTTTGATAAGGTACCACACCGCCGCCTTCTCCAGAAAGTGCGAGCGCTGGGCATAGACGGAAAGGTAGCTGGCTGGATAGAGAACTGGCTTAAGTGTCAGACGGCAACGGATGGTGGTGAATGGACAGGCTTCTGAGTGGATGCCCGTTACTAGCGTGGGGCTGCCTCAAGGTTCTGTCTAGGGACCACTACTATTCATCAGCTACGTCAACGATATGGACGGTGACATGGTTGCCAAGATTTCCAAATTTGCCGACGATACCAAGCTTGGTATGAACGTTGCAAAGGATGGAAATACTGCCCGCCTGCAGGAAGATCTTGGGAAGATTGGGGAGTGGTTGGACACGTGGCAAATGCCTTTTAACATGAACAAATGCAAAGTAATGCATATCGGCCACTGAAACCCCCCAATCTCAGTATATCCTTAAGGGCACTGCTATTGAATCCACCGACACTGAGAAGGATTGGGTGTAACAATCACTAGTGACCTCAAGTTCTCGAAACAGTGCATTGAGGTGGAGAAAAAAGCTCAAAGGATGCTAGGCTAGCTAAAGCTCCAGTTTGGATATCGGAACCAGGAGATTGTACTGTGTTTGTACAACTCACTTGTCCGACCGCACCTGGAGTATGCCGTACAATTTTGGAGTCCTTCATTTCGAAAGGACATCGCGAGATTGGAATGCGTGCAAGCCAGGGCAACCAAACTGATTCCCTCTATCAGACATAAAAGTTATGAAGATAGATTAAGCGAATTAGATCTGTTCTCGTTGGAAACCCGTAGAATACGTGGTCAGCTCATCGAAGTTTTCAAAATACTTCGTGGGTTCGACAATGTTGACTACGGGGATATTTTCACACTTGTTGAGAGCAGAACGCGCAATCACGGCTTCAAACTTGAACTGAAGCGTTACAACCGCGATCTGTGTGGAAAATTTTTCACCTACAGTATCTGCGGTAAGTGGGACGCACTTCCAGTGGAAGTTGTCAACAGTTAATCTGTTGACCAGATCAAGTCAAGACTAGACAGGGTCTTGAAAAGTGGCCGTTTAGGGACGTAAAGCATTTGAGCAGAGATGTGCCCGCTCGACTGCTAGTCCAAAGGTACCCTCATTGAATGGACCGTAAGGTCTTCTCGGGTACTTTCTTTCGGAGAGTTGCCGCCAAGCGACTCTTCACTTGCGGCGGATCCCCATTTGCTTTCTCTGGGGCCCGCCTAGAACATGGCGAGGCATAGGACGTGCCGCCTCTGTTCTCGGCCCCACTGATGAGGGCAGGTGAACCACAACTCCTTTAAAAGGATGAGGTGTCGTCGTCCCCTGGGTACTGCCAAGACACATCATCCATCTGAGGTTTATCGCATTAATGGAAGCCCGCATGCCTGCTCCCCTTCCCCTCCCAATGCAGGTCTGCATGCTGTCCTCTGTGGCGTTCATGACGGGTCATAGGCCTTTAGAGTCCTGGGTCGGGATATCTAACACCTTGGGAGGGGAGCAGTTGGAAGCACGGAGGTGACCCCGCGAACCTTAATCTACCCCTCTGGCTGGGCGGGACCCTGAAGACTCAGAAGAACCCCCCCTTCATGGCTGGCACACCCTTGATGGGGCAAAGATCTCCATCTCGGAGGCTGGTCCATCCGGCCTTGGAGCTTCTTCAGAGGTGGAGAGAAGCGGATTCACTCCCCGCCCTCCACTCGAAAGGAGAAAATAAACAAGAGAAAGTTAAATAAGACAGGGATTCCTTCCCCTCTGCTGCCGCTCCCGATTCGGCAAACGACCAGGCCAATATCAGCACCTCCGGTGACCTCCTGGTAGAAATGGCGCTCCTAAGCGTGACCGTTCCCCTTAAGGCGAAACAACCGAGTTATTAGACTCACACGAGGCAAACCCCCTGGTTATAGTCGTGATGCCGTCTTCCGGGCTCCTAAAGTTGTCCCTTGAAAGGAGGACACCAACGGAGATTCGGTTCCTATACCACCACTAGGTGGTTTGGAGAAGGTGGAATTGTCTTGTACTTCGGTCTACTGGTAAGAGCTGCCGCGGACTCTCGTCTCCTCTCGTTTCCTGTTGTCTGTATAGAGGAGACAATGCTGGGCGCTTGCCCCCTGCCCAACCTCCCTGGGTATAAGAATTTTGCGACCTCGCCACCACGGGCCCCATAAGGGGCACGGCGATTTGCGTTTCTGGCCTCCATGCTGACAGGACTCGGCTCCCCGTCCGGCCCCAGCTTAGCCTCTTCTTTCTCACTCCCGGTCTTCTTACCCTGCTTCCTCACTCTCCCTACAACCTATTCCACAACTTCCTCTGGTCGGCCTCTAATTTCACAGGGTAGACACCGACCAGCTTCCTCACCCAACCATCCCGGATTGGGGCTGAGGTGAGAGGAGACAATGCCCTCTCACCCCTAAGCTCCGGTTTGGGGTGGTGGGTATTTCACAACCTGCCTCACGTCCCCTTTCTCTCTCCTTTCACAGTCTGTCACTTTTAACGCCGAGCTTAAGATGGAGCCGTCATGATGATGGGTTGCCAGGCCACGAGGCGGGAGGAGTGGCCTCAAATGGCGAGAGCTTGCTTTGCCGGCCCCGTATTCACCCCTCGCAGACCGGGCTACTGCGTGGGGTGATCAGCGTTTGCGTCCCGTGCAAATACTAGGGTCACTGTGCCCATGAATGCAGAAAAAGTCTCTTCCTTTACTCCCCTTTCACCAGCATCGGAGCCGCTCTCGGGCAGCTTCACTAAAGAAAAGGAGGTCTCCCCCCCCCCCATCCTCCGTGCTTTCTCAGGGAGAACCCTCCAAACCTCTCTGACTGGAAAGGATGCTTACTCCTCTCCTATGCCTATGGGTGCAGATGTCTCCCCCTAACCCCCTTATTTGGATTAACCCATGGGCGACTCACTTTCCTGTGGCATTCCCTCCTTTTGTTTCACAAGGGACTGCCAAGAAAGCACGCGGGTGGCCCAATATTGACCGCTCCCGCTGGGAGCTGATTGTTAGGGCCAACCCCGTTAGTGGGGGGGGGGGGGCAAGGGATGGCAGGGCCCGTTGTGCCGTGCCCCCCAACGTCCTGCACTCGTGCGTTCTAGTTTACAGCGGGTCACTGTACGTGCCTCCGACGAATGCCCGTTTGCCGCCCTAAGACGAGAGTTAAGGTTGCTCGAATAGGATCAGTGATGTCTTGGGGGAGAGGGGTGGCCACATGGAGATCCACCCTGAGGTGACCCAGCCCCAGATGGCAAGATCTATGGGGTCGAACCTGGGCTCGGTGCCAAGCACAGAACGCGAGTCTGCCCCTGTGCAAGCTTCTCCTCAGACAGTTTGGGCCCCAGAGTCCTTACAAGGACAAGAGGGATCCCCTTCCCTGGCTGGTCCCCTGCCACAGCAAAGACCTTCTCCATTTCAGAGAAGAATCTTGTCGAGGCCGATCCATCTGGCCTAGGGGCTCGTACGGACAGAGAAGAGAAACGGGTTCATTCCCCGCCCTTCCCTCCTAAGAAGAAAAGACTCGTGGCTCCTCTCCCTCCGCGGGAGCCACGGGAACGAACGGGTCCGCTGCCATTTGGGGAAGCGACCAAGCCAAGATTGGCACATCCGCCCCCTGTCCTCCCCTGGGTGGGAAGTTCCTCACTAAGACCAAAATTCCAGGTGCGCAGAGCGGAGCCTCGATTACGTCGGGGCCCCTCATTCAAGGTTACCTGGCGTTTTCTTGCCTGCTGGCTGCAAACGCTTCCTCGTTATTCTCTCCACTAATGGCAGCATGTTGGCCAAGGGAAAAATGTTCCATCAGAGGAGAGCTCTAGCTAGCGTGATTGGTAGAGAGCCGAAGGTGACCCGTTTCTCGTGCGGGAGCCTTCTGGCGAATGCGTGGAATCTATCCGAGGCACTCATGATTAGTGCCCTTCGGACACCTATTGGCACGCCGGTGAGTGTGACGCCGCATTCTACCATGAACGTGAAAGGGGTTGGTTTATGCGAGGGAACTCGTGGACTATTCCATGATGACATCACCCTAGAGCTGATGACCGACCATGGAGCGGTTAATGTTAAGCGTGTGATGAGAAAACAGGAACGGAACTCGAGACTCGCCCCAACTCTCTTCGTCACGTTCGACTGTGACAAGCTCCTAAGTCAGTACGTGCTGGTTGGTATCGCTACCGCCTGAAGGCACTTTTGCCACTGCCGCGGAGGTGCTACTACTGCCACCGCTTCGGCCATGCGAATCGGTTCTGTAGACGTGCAAAGTCGGGGTTACCCGAAGTCTGTGTAAGTAGCTCCTAGCCCGCACACGATAAGTCCAAATCGTGTGAGGCCAAGTGTGTCAAATGCGGAGAGCCGCATCCCGCTTATTCGAATCAATGTGGTGCATATCTCCTTGAGAAAGAAATCCTGGACGTTCAAGCCCATGCTCGTCTCTCATTTGGCGAGGCTAAGCACTTGGTCCTGGTGCGCCCGGTGCTGTCTGGGACGTCATGCCTTAATGTTAATAAAGACACCTGCTCATGGCTCATCCAGGCCTACGAGCACGGGAGTTTCCGCACCCATTCGGAACCGTTCTTCGGGTTCTACCCACCCCGAGCGCTCCCGTGATATGGCTGGCGGCATAAAGGGTTGACGCCCAGCCCCGGTTAAAACCAGGGCTCCTTCCCTTTCCCAGCGTGACCGTTTCCCGTTTAGGTAAAACGGGCGCGCGTCTCCACCGAGGCGTATGACTTACAGGAGGCAACGCCTGTGAAGTTGATCGTGTGGCCATCTTCAGGGGTTCCTAAAGTTGCCTCCCGAAAGGAGGACAGCACTATAGGAGCTTTGGCTCCTACGCCCACACCGAATGTTAGGTTGGGTGACTCGAAGGTGGTAGATCGTCCAAAGAAGGGACCCCCGCCTCTGAAGCCGGTCCGCCTGCCTAAGGCTTTGAGGAGGAGGGAGAAAAAGACTTACATGGCGAGCGCTACCTCCCCAGATAAGTCCTCGAAAGCGACAGCTCATTGTCCGACGAACAGCGCCTGGAGTTGTGCCTCCCGGAGGCGTACGGCCATTTCCGTGAGACTCTTCTCTTCAAAGAGGGCCCTTGCATCTCCGAGTTATAGGAATGGGGGGGGGGGGGCATATTCCTTCAATGAAATTGCCGCTTAGTCAAGGCCAGCTCTGAGAAGCTACGGAGGCTCATCTCCTCCCGTTTTCTCTTAGCTATCTTTTTGCAGGAGACCATGCTGGGCGCGTGCCCCCTGCCCACCCTCCCGCGGTATAAGGATAAGGGTTTTGCGACCCCACCACCATGGGATAGGGGCCTGGCAGGAGGATGCACCATTTACACCTGGCATGATTCTCTATTATTATCTTTGCTTTAGATACCTCCTTTAAGGCAGTGGTTGTGCAGCTGCATCTGGATAGGAGGTATACTCTGATTTCTGCGTACATTCCACCTTCAGCCGACTGCGTCGTGGCACGGTTGCTGAAGCTCTTGCTCGGGGCGCTGAACTGTAGACATCCCCTCTGGGGCGACCACTTGATCAATCCCAGGGATCAGGTCCTTCCCGAGAGCTGGAGATAGGTGTCCTAAATGTGGATGAGTTTACGCATCACTGCCCGACAACCGCTTCATTTTCCTCTCTCCGGATGCACAGCCTGATTATGGGGGGGGGGGGGGGTAGTCGATGACCTTCATGGTAGTGATCACTTTCCCATTCAAATATCATTTCTTTGGCCGCTTCCGCCTGAGAGCCCGACCCGGTGGTGTTTGACGCGGGCGCGGTGGTCCGCATTTCAGGAAATGAATGATTGCTCGGTCTCAGTTCAGGAGTTTAGATCGGTAGATGAGGCCGTTGAGTTCTCCGTCAACTCATCGCCGTGGGCCTAACTACTATTCCTAGAATGTGTTGCCGTTTTGCACGCTGACCGCTTCCGTGGTGGTCAGCCGAGTGTGAGATGTCCTTCAAACAGAAGCGTTATGCCTACATGCACTATAAGCGCCGCCCGAACGATTTCACTTTCGGTAAATTTCGTCGAGCTAGGGCTTGGTTTCGGTATGTTTCGGCGCACGCCCGCCGCTCTTTTTGGCGGGCATACGTGTCTTCACTTAACGGGAAAGACCCCTCTAGCAGAGGCGAGGAAGCGAGTCAAAAGGATTCGTGGCAAGTTCTTGCAGGACCTCCCCCCTCCCTCCCTTTCTCCAGTCAAGGCGCGACTCACAAAGCGCCTTGACTGCTCTCAGGACATTGTAATCTACACACCTCCTGGTTCGCGGCATTTGCTATGACACGGTCGTCGCGAGTCCGGTGGATGTCTAGATTATCTTCTGGGTTCCTGGACATGTGTGAGTTGCGCATAATAAGCGAGCCAAAGAGTCTGTGAGGACTGGTCAACCAGACCAGTGCTCTGCTCTTCTTACACGGTAGGAATCAGGGCCTTCCTCCAGACGGCCGAGGCAAACTTTAACTTGCGTGCCATTGCGTCCCGACTGTTCTCATGGACCTACCCCCTGATACCGCCAAGCATTTAGGTCGCTTCTCTCGTCTTCGAATTTGGGCCCACTCGCGCAATGCATCGCCATTTGATTAAGCGTTCACCCGTACCTTATTGCGACGACCGCATTTTCCACCGGACTTTTCTCGCGCCGAGCGGGGTCGTTATCATTTGTCCCTTCTCCTCGGGACGGTTTTGTGTACACAGACTTGCAGCCTTTGTGGCTTTTTCGAGGAGGATGGCATAAAATCAACCAGTCAGTTAATCCACTCTTCGCAGAATAGGCACATTTTTATGGAAAATGCCTTGTCCATCAGGAAAGTCTCAATATACATTGGAAGCAAATGAGTCTCTAGGATCTCCTTGTACTTGTTATTTCTTCGTTCCCTCAACAATAAGAAGTTGCCACTTTCATTTTGCAGTAAAACTGCCAAAACATCTTGAGTGGATATTTTGGTACTTGCCGAATCTGTCCTGGCTGAAGGGGTTTGCATTTGCGCTCTCTCTCGCAACCACTAATCTGTACTTGTGCACTTCAAATTAGACTTATCCAGTAATATATATTTCCATGATCATGTGCCCAACACAGACAATTTTTTTTCTTCATAACAGTAGTCAATTATTGTTCAATCCAAATCTCACTAAAGGTCTGCTTGTTTTGGGGATCCTTCATATTATTCTTTATTATAACCTCGTCATCATTAGGGGATGTCTAGCATTTTATCCCACATTCTCCTTAACCCAGTGTTTCACATTTGCGTCTCATTAGTTCTTTTCACAATATCACAGACAGTTGAATTTGCTGTGTTTAATTTTTTGGCAATCTGTCATATACTCAAACCAGTATGTTTTCTAAAAGCTACAATACTTGCATGCTTCCTAGGTGTAGCATCCATACGGAATTTAGGCAGTTATCAGTATTAATACACACACACACACAAACAGCCTTATTGGGAAACCTCTACTTAGCACTGACTGCATTCAGTGTGAGGATTGAATTAGGTAGTTGCCAAAGTGACTATTACACTATTCTGAACAGAAAACTATATAAACTTTAATAGTTTTGCCAAAAACTAAGATATAATTTGAAATAATCAAATAAATCTCTCATGTCTGAATTAATTAGCACAATGTACATAGCTTTCATGTTTCATTGCAGCTCATTCGGGAAGCTGAGTGTACCAGCGGATCAGAAATGGACATCGCTCTTTCGGCACTGTGAGGAGCAGCTGGGAATCATTTATGGGGCAACTGTTATTACCTCAAAGGTTAGAATTTCGGTTTGGCATGACTCTATTTTGTACATTTGAGTCCTTTTGGCATGTCATTCGAAATTTTTCACGGAGGCTCCTCTAAATGGTAATTCTACAGATTAATCTCTCTGCAATGGAAGGCGGTGTTATAAATACTTCTTTTTTTTAATACATAGATGATATACATATATATAGAATAATATGCAGCAGAAATCTATATTTGTTCTACTATAAAGAAAAATAAATTTGCAGACATTCTAGCTTCTTTTGGGAGGAAGGAGGCTGGTTAGGTTTGTTTTAGGCTAGATTAGATTTTGTGGGTTTGTTTGATTTGTTTTTAGGTGATGTAAGATTTGGAAGTTAGTTTTTTCATTGGTTCCTATTGCTTCCAAAATAATAACCCCCAAATTGCTTATTCTAGCTAAATTTGCCACTCTGTCATAGTTGCCAGGTAAGGGTCCCCCCTCAGTCTTCAGTTCAAAATGGCTGATCTTTGTGATTATTGTGAGACAACTGTGTTTGCATTTACATGGGAATACTATGGCCACTTTACTGCTATAAATGAATTGTGCCAAAGACAAACTCGTTTTACAAAAAGAAAATTAGCTTTGCTCGATATCAATCTACGTGTGCCTTATGAAGTATTCATTGAATTAATTAACCTCTGTTTCGAATATCGTTTTTTCATATGAAGGGGCTTACCTATTATACACAAAAATCTGTCTTCTCCATGGGTAGCCCTTCAGCCCCTATTCTTTCTTGCCTCTTCATGGAATATTTTACAAATTACTCCTTTGTGTTATGTAGGCAACTTATTTTTACTAATTTTACGAGTTAATTTTACTCTTATTTCGTATATAAGGAATGTTTTGAGATAATATTTTGTCAGTCTGTGTAGAGCTGAAGGATGGAGCGTGATGGTCCGAAACGAGTCCCGTACTTGTGAATATAAAGGTTGTTTTCTCTCACAACTTTTGTTTTTCGTTAATCTCAACGTGTACACTATGCCAATCCACGAACTAATGTCATTCTGGATTCGTGGGTTGGTGGTTGTTGTTTTTATTTTTGTTTTCTTGCAGGTATGGTCGTCCTTAGCGTCGTACATTGAGATTGAGAAGCAAGCCATCTTGCGCTCAAAGCGATCCTTAGATCCGCTTGACGGATTGGACAAGATCCCCGAAGCCTCCGATGTCTTGACTTTAGAGAGCCTGAAGGAGATCCAAGAATATCTGGAGAAGGTCGGTCCAGATAATTGTCTTCCTCCCCATTAGCTATAGTTAGTTATCTAATGGATTCCCGATTCAGACCAATTTAGCGACTTCTCATTTAAATCACACAATAAAGTGCACGTCCTCACTGGGATAAGGCGCTGAAGATAAAATTGTAACCTTATTTAAAAAAAATAGAGGATCCCAATTCTGAACTTGAGAGTGTAAATCATTTTGAAAAGAAGCAAACCAAATGAGGTCAGACGTGACTTTATAGAAAAAATGAAGTAAGAGAATAAGAAGAGAATAAGAAGAGAATGTCCTGTCCACCCTCTTTTTAAACTTTCGGCCGAATGGATTGACTATAGACAAAGGTTGGCACTTGACTAACCTTTACTGCTACCTAACAACTAAGAAGTAAGATACAAAAATTGGTACTCATTCAATAATGTGTTCCAGTTTATTGACAGTCGGAAGATAAAGAAAAAATGAGGCTACAAATGAAGCACAGACTCGAAAATTCAGATAACTGAAGCAAAAGGAGCAATACGAGTAACTAACCGTGGAACAGGAATTTATTCTCATCGGTACACCTGAAGAATGCAAAACACACATGCATAACAAGCATGTATAAAATAGCCCAATATCCCAATCCTCAGAATTAACGATTTTATGCCCTGACAAAAAGTATAGGTTAGAACTAAGGTAACTTAGGGCAGAGCTTTGCTTGACTTTACTAAAAACTAGGCCATTTCTCTCCCAAATATAGATTCTTGACTTTCTTCTGCTTTCTATTTCTTCTCAAAGTAGAAACTCCTCTAAGATGATCATGCGGAAGTAGTCTCGCTACACATGACCACCTACATATTTTACCCTAACTCTACCACAAGAGGTACTCACTTTTCCAAACTCTTTATTAGCAAATAATTCTGAAGGCCTCCTTCTATACTGCAAGTCAAATGACCTGGTATTTTTTTTAAGTCAATCAAGCAAAGCCTTAAGTTACTTTAGTTCTAACTTATACTATTTGTCAGGGCATAAAATCGTTACTTCTGAGGACTGGGTTATTGGGGTGTTTTATTTTATACATGGTTGTTATGCATGAATTAGTTTTTTGCATTCTCCAGGTGTACTGATGAGAATTCATTCCCGCCCCGCGTTAGTAGCTCCTTTTAATCCAGTTGTCCGAATTTTCATCGCAGAGTCTATGCTTTGTTTGTTCTTTATCTTCTGCCTGTCAATAAGCTGGAACTCATTGTTGAAAGAACAATGAAATAATTCGCTCTCACAAGTTTACTTTTATGCCAGGCATTTGCGAGTATCCTGCATCCGTTGGGGCAACTTATGCATTCTCTTGTGGACGCATTTCGAGCTACCTATGGAGGTGTGGTGGCACATCCGAGGCTCTTACCCTACGCCGTTCAAGAGGTCAGAAATGAGCTGTTCTTTTCAATTTTTCTTAACTTACTTGTAGCTGAGTAACCCGTTTCATACTGATTGCTGTCTTGAAGTAGTTAGAGTAATACACATATCTTTTATACCCCGAGTCCCTTGAAGGGTAGAATTACGTCTATGGTGTGAAGTCTCGGAGAATAATATAACTTCTAAACATTTTGGGGATTTGTTTTTGCTTCGGCGTTGAAGTTTAATGGCCGTTACTCTCTTATTTACCCTCTGGTTACGGTCTGTGCCCTATCCCAGGGACCTCGACGAACCTCCCCCTACTAGACGAGATTCCTGGGTATGTTTTGAATGTGTTGAACCTTTGTTTGGTTCTGGTTCGCAGATGTTTGTGGTTGGTCAGGTTGGTGCAGTATTTGTTCGGTTTTTGTGGTAACCGTACCAAAGCTTTGGGAGAGCGACCCGTTTGTGACGTGGAATGAATTTTTCTTTTTGGTGGATATCTGATGTAATGGCGTTGAGGGGAGTGGAAGGCTAGCTGTGTTATGTACGCGCAGATTGTTTTGTATGTGATGTGAGCATACTGGGTGTTGAGATTCGTTTGAGTACCCTCACTGTGCCATTGGAGGTTTGCGCATGTTTCATAGTATGTGTCGTCCCTTTAAATTGTATATATATATTATTGATATTTTGAATTGGAGGTGCATGATTTAGTTTTCGATAAGCCATAATTGTTGTTTTTTTTTATATGCAATCTTGTGGATGTCGTTTATTGGGCGGATGTTGGTTGGCTCAGATGACCTCTGATAGGCCCTTGCGATCTTTGTTATCCGTTGAATTATGTTATATTATCATGGTTGACTCGGGGTACTGGAGGAGTTTCACTCCGCGGTCGTCTAATTGATCTATTTTAGGGGTGTAGATGGTAATGGTGTTGCTGTATCCCGTGATTACTCAGGGGGGGGGGGGGGGCTTCTCGCGTCTCTTTCTGTTATATCAGCATCCAAGGCTTGTGATATTGAGTTGTAGTTCTAAAGATGCTTACGTGTGTTTCGAGTGCTAGGTGGTACTGGTGATGTCATGTGCTTAGTTGTAAAGTGTAATGCTGTGATCGTGAGGAGGTTGTCATGGAGGAAAATAGTGGGTGAGAGTAGGAAACTCTGATGTGTGTGGTGTTAAGTATGACCGCTTTGGCGAAGTGTCAGTGCTCGCCCCTTCCACTGACTGACTCCACTAGGTTGGTGGTGGTTAAATATCTGTCCGTCCTCATTAATGCAATTTATTGAGGAAAATTTCTTACTGAAGCATGACGACGGGTGTATAAGGTTTGTCCTGAATCTTGTGGGTTATGTTCAAGTGTTCATCTCTGTTAACTACCTTTTATAAAGACTATTGGAAATACCACCGTTTGTTTTCTTTTTTTTTAAATCTTGAAAGATTTACTTGCTTCTTGACCTATTTTACTGTTAATAGCACAATTTAACGCAGTCCAACTTAGAATTTTGGTGCTTGTATGTCCTCCTTGTTGGCGAGGATCCTATTTTAGCTTGTGGACTGCCTTCGCAGATTCGCTCATGTTCGTCGCGGCTGTTTAACATTGTCCGGATGCTGTTCCCCGTTTTGCCCTCCGAAGACGAAAACCTTGTTTTGGAATCGAAGGAATCTCCCAACGAAGACACGTTAGTCAGTCACCTTTATATGCCCTCATTCTTGGATGTCCTAAAATGTCATTCTAGGGTTCGGCTTCGACCCATGATATATTCACTACTCTCTCCCATTCTTGAGCTTTTGCAATTCATTCTATGTCCCCTTGTTCATTCTCATTGTTTTATCTTCTATTTGCAGAGTGGTATCTAGTGCTTCCATAATCCATCCATGGCTCCTGCCGCACCTCTATGCCCCCCTCTCCCCTCTCTACGTCCGCCATCACCAGCGCTGGGATGATGAATACTGGCAGCGCCTCCTTAAGTGGAACAAGCAATCGGACATTGCCCTCATGACCTTTCTGGCCGTCGACATGTAAATACCGTCTTCGTCGACCTTTACTCATCTTGTTCATGTTTTATTTTTCCTTCGTCAAGGAGGCTAAAACCCGAGTCTTTGCCCCTCAAATCTTATTTAACTCCCAAGGGAGCGTCGTTCTAGGGGCCGCCCACCTCGCAGGAGAAAGGTAAGGGGGCAAGTAAGTAAGTCATCCATAAATAATGAATAGCTGATCCTGTGGGTTGCTGAAGAATTTGTTGCACGACGGCTTGTCCACACTGCCCTCCTAAACGCCTTTATTTGTAATGGCCGTAACCGCTGGATGGTTCAGGAGTGAGCGCCACTTATATTAACAGATGCGAGTGATACCGAGTGAACACCTTTCGGATTAGTGGTACTGTTTGTGCAAACATTTTGACTCGTTTGTTTTAAATGCATCAGAGGCCCTACTGATGCTGGCGGATTTTACCGCAAGCGAATTGCTACTAAACCATGCGCCCTAAGCAAAGGCTTGAGCTAATGGTCTACGATACTTGCAGAAAGTTTTGGCTAGCGGATGGTGACAATTTGGTGGAGAAGAGTCAGTCTCTGGCCAATCTCAAGGAACAACACTTCACCGAAGCGGTCGAGACCCTGCAGCTCCTTTCCACCTCCTTCACGCCCAAGGATAAGTTGCTTCTCATCCACCGGTGCGGAATAATGATACACAAGGTACTTACCCCACCCTTCCTATTACTATTATATTTTTCTAGCTATCCCCAAATCCCTGTGATGTGAACTAAGAATCCCAACCATGATGGCCGCTGCGATGCTATAAAATGTGATGATTTGGTTGCGTTGGAGAATGTTAGCTAGCCATGTTTTTAGTTTGTCTAGGGTAGTTGAAGCCATGTGCCTGAATACTCTCGATGACTGTGCTTATCTCTTGTTGCCATAACGGTACTGTGTGCTGCTGTTTGGTTGTTGTTGTTTTTCTAAGTCTCCTGTTAGCTGATGTTTGCGAGTGTGATCGACGAAATCTTGTGTTGAAAAGTGTGCATTTTTTATTTAAATGGTCCCTCCTAGCGCCCGCCAGCAAAGTCACAGACGCCGAAATCATAATTTGTTGTTAATAGCCTATCAGGAGCAGCTCACCTCTGCTCCCTCCGACCTCTTGGGAGATTAAGGGAGAAAGCTTCTATTCTACATCTGCTGTAGCTCCTCCCCATGGCGGCAGGATTACGGGCAGCTCTTCGGACTGCTTGGCAAAGAAGATGGGAGACGGTCGAAGGGAACTTAAAGTTGCGTGCCATTGCGCCGCGACTTTTCCCATGGACCTATCCCCCAATGCCGCGACGGCTTCAGGTCGCTTTCTGTCGTCTCCGAATCGGACATACTCGTGTGATGCATCGCTATCTGATGGAGCGCTCGCCAGCGCCCTATTGCGACGACTGCGTCATCCCCCAGACTGTTCGCCACATTCTTGTCGAATGTCCCAGTCTGGGTGATCTTCGCGCACGATACCTGTCCCGGTACCGGGATGGGCGGGGTCGCTACTGCCTGTCCCTTGTGCTCGGGACGAGTTCGTGCACATTGACTTGTTGACTTTTGGGGGGAGGCCGGGCTTCTCCCCTTCCTAAAAAGATTCCTTTTTGTATTTTTTTTTTGTTTGTTATTGTTGTTTTTTTGTAGGTTGCACGCTCCTGCACCAGGGTGAGGGGGACCTCCCTCCGCTGCCGGAGATTGCTTCCTAATTGTTAAGTTTTTCTCATTTTTACCATTGTTATGTTTTCATATTTTTATTTTAAAGTAGCCTAGTTCTAGGCTTTGTCGTGTTTCCCTCGACTTATGCCCAAGTGGGCAGTTGCCAGATGGGCTCTATAATCCTCCCCATGGCCACTCTTACCACAATTAAGTGAGGCTGCGTTTTCTTTGAGACTATCCTGATGGGCCAAGTTAGGCTGTTGCATGCTGTGAGAATTTTATAGCAACTCCCCCCATCCTCTGCTAGCAACCCATGCAAACAGCTAGAGAGTGGATGTTCAATTGCAACTTAACTCCAAATGGGGAGTCACACTCCTTGATAGCATCCAGGTGAGGTAGTCGTGTCATATCGACTAAGATATAACTGACCACTCTACAACCTTTTTTTGCTTGCCCGACACGGTGGCTAGAGTTTAAAAAACAGACTTGCCTGCAGGGCGTGTCGTAAACAAGTCTATTTGTAAGGTAATCTTGTTTTGTACGCAGATATCACCCCTGGTCTGGACGATATCCTGTATGCGCTTTGCTTCGACACCTGAGTGAGTGAGGTGACTCCTTTCCGTTAGTTTTGCTTAACATGATCTAATCTGAAAGTATCTTCGCAGATTCCTGGCGACTGTGCTTACTTTTTGGCAAGCCGGGAAGGGATTACTCCCCCTCCCCCCCCTGGCTGGTTTTTGCTCAATTTCTCTAATTGTGTGTGCAGCTTGGTGAAGAAAGTATCGGGTTAGCTTATTTTATGTACAAAGTAGGTAGTCTTATCTCCTGCAGTGCGGTTACACCTTACCACGCAGGTAGGTAGGGGTAGCTTGCTCCACTTGGTATTTGGTACCAGGAGGAGCTGCACATATCCCGGCCTGAGTGCAAATTAGGGAATCTCCGTCACTGGATTGACTTGAACTCTTTGATGGGGCCTGGAGAAGTTATTGGTGCGTTCCCACCTCGCTCGCTCTCAGCGCTTTTTTTTTTAACTCTGCGACTATCCCTTCGACCTTTTGTCTACCTGCACTTGGTACCAGGAGGAATTGTTCTCACCTGGACAGAGTGCCCCGCCACTTAATTCAATAGAACTCTTTGACGGGGCCCGGTAAGTTGTTGGTGCGCTTCCTCTTCGCTAAATCTCGGCATCCCCTTTTTCTCTACGACTTTCCCTCAACCCGGAGGGTGTGTTGTCCGTCGGGGTGTCGTATCCGGTTCGCTAAACATGTTCCTGGGTGGATTTCATGCCATTGCGGAATAACCTCGCGCCTGGGTATGATAAGGATAAGTGATCAACCACCCTACTCATTAGTGGACCCGTCTATCTCTATTTCTCTTTATTACATACCCGTCTACCACCTTCCAAGCTTGCTCTTCTATCCACCGAGGTTTGGCTGCTTGGTGCACTTTCATCCTCTTACAAGCCCTTAGGCGAGGTCCTTACCTGCTACAAGGACTGAAACCACACTGGGTGAGTGAAGTATTAGTTAGGCACGGGGTGTGCTGCGCCGTCAACTATATTCACCGCCTTAGAGTACAAATATAAAGTGGCTACGTCGGCACCATCCTTTCTGGTCAATGCACGTCGTGAGGTCGCTGAAGGTCGCCGACTGGACTTTAGCTCCAGACGCGGAGAACCCTTCAACGACAGGTTTACATTGAGTGCGTTGCGTTCCGCTCTCTTCCTGCGGGGACATTGTCCTGCTGGGGTGTAGCCTGTTACACTTGGTATGCGGAGGAGCTGCGCATCCTCCCGGCTTAAATGTAAATTAGGAAAGCCCCATTACTGGATTAATAAGAACACTGATGAAGCCTGGCAACGTTAGGAGTGCGCTTTCGCTTCGCCACCTCTCACCACTACTTTACCTTTTGATTATTATTATTGTAATTATCATTCTTCTATTATTTTTTTAGTATTTTATTATTTATTGATTATTTATTATTTTGTATTATTATGGCTAACCCCTCAACCAGGGTATGATAATAATAGGTGATCTCCCACCCTACTCATTACTGGACTCGTCTTATCTCTACTTCTCTTTGTACAAACCCTTCTACCCCCCCCCTCCCTTCCAAAATTATTCTATCCACACAGGGTTTGTTTCCCTGGCGCACTTTCGTCCTCTTATGAGCCTTAGTCGAGTGACAGTGTATACTGTGAGGGCTGAAAGACCGCTGGTAAGGGCAAGTATTAGATGTGGGGTATATTGGGCCGTTGACTCTGCTCACCTTCTTCCAGTACAAATATTTATAAGGTGGCTACGCCGGTACCATCCTTTATAGTTAAATGGCGGGCCCGATTGGCAAAGCTCATCAACGCAGAACCAGAACCGATTATGTGTTAATGATCACATTCTGGAATTTCTGATCCTATGGAGACTTTTATCTTAACCTCCCAAAGCATTGGGACGTTTTCTTTTTCCCTCAGACTATGGCCACAAGCGAAAGAAATAGTTGGAAAACGCATGGAGATCCGTTTCCAAGCGCGGCCTCGCCCTCGCTAGTGTCGGGAAGGCCTAGGAAAATCTTGGCTCCCCTCTCACCATCGCCATGTGGCAGAGGGGTTTTTCCTTTGCCATCTTTGGCGCCGCTCTCGAACAGCTCCACCTTGAAAAGATGTCCCCACCCGTTTCCTTATGGCACCCTCCAACCCTCTTCCACTATAGAGAAATCTTAGTCCTCTCCCAAATCTACGGGTGCGGTTGCTTCCAACTCGCCACCATCTTTGGAGATGCCCTTAGGCGAGATGCGACTCGCTCTGTGCCGTACAGTATATTACGAGTATGCGCCTCCCGCAGTCGACAATGGCTCAATGCATCCGCAACCGATCTTGACGGTGCCTATGCAGCTGAGACACACTAGTCATACCATAAGCACTTTGCCTTTAGCTCTAGAAAACTTCTTCAAGAGCTCGGCCTAGCTCTAGAACCGGTGGCGCCTCTGGTCATGCCTAGGACGACACTTTGGAGGGTATCGCCACGCCCCTGCTTATAAAAGCTTTCACAGTGCCGGGAGTATTGCATTCGGCCTTTTTGGAGCACACTTCGTGTCACGCTGTATTATTGCTAGCGTATACGGATGGCTCAATATCCCAGGAGGGGTCGGATTCCACGCCGTATCCCCCTCAGTCTCAAATCATAAGAACATAAGAAAAGAAGGAGACTGCAAAAGACCATTCATGGCCTACACTTGGCAGCTCCTGTAAAATCAGCGAGGCTCTGCCAGACGCTGCGTCTGTCTTCACTGCCGCGACGGCTTCAGCTCGCTTTCCATTTTCTTCGAATTGGACACACTCGCGGGACGCATCTTGTAGCTTATTGCGACGATTACGTTGTCTCCCAGACTGTTCAGCACGTTCTTGTTGAATGTTCCAGTCTGGGTGATCTTCGCGCACGTTACCTGTCTCAGTATCAGGATGAGCGGGCCTCCTCCCAATGCCCGAGCATGCTTCCTTCTTGCTGTTTTGTTTTTTTGCTCTTTTTTTGTTTTGCTTTCCTGTGCAAATTTGTTTTTGTTTTTAATCTAGACTATCATTTGTCTGTGGGATGATTACGGCGCTGAAAAAAAACTTTACAACTAAAACGTAAAGGTCACCACGGCCTCTCAGTCCGATTGTCCGTAGAGGGCGGATACTCTATGTACTCTGTTACACCAGTTTTCCGGAGGAATGCAACGACGTCCCGGTCTGAGTGCCTGCAAGGTAGAACCCTACCACTGAGTGGACCTCCACTCATGTTCCAGGTCAGGCGAAGTTAGTCCATTCTCGCAAAAGCGCCCGTTTCACTACGCCTGTCCCTTTCATTGGCCCTTTCTTCCACTGCCGTTTTTGGGACCGTTTTCGGTCGGGTTCCCAACAACATGGTATGGCCATTTGAAGGCCCATGGTGAGGTAGGACCCCGTAAGGGGCGCGGCGATTTGCCTTCCTGGCCGCCGTGCTGACGGAACTCAGCGCCCCGTCCGGCCCCAGCTTAGCCTCTTCTCCTTTCTTTCAGCACACTGAGCCTAAATAAGGACTGTGTGTAAAAACTATTAAATAAAAAAAAATGGTGAGGTAGGAATGGTCCCGGAGGTGTCCACGTCCCAGATATTATGGCCTTCCTTAGGTGCGAACAAAGTCTCGGTGTGAGAAACTCCCGTCTTCCTAAGTGGCCCGCTGAGCCGAGGACTCACCATAAGAGGAGTAGTGACCTCCTCCCTCGCTTGGTGGCCCCTTATCGGCCAAAGCTTACCCATATTCAGAGAAGGATAAGGCTGAGGCTTGCTCGTCCAGCCTTGAGGCCCTTACGGCGAGCTCGACCAAAGAGAAAAGTTGCAGCCTCGATGACGTTGGGGCTTCTCAGCAAGAGACTACCCGGCGGTTTCGAGCCCACCGGTTTGAAACGCTACTTAGTTATAAAGTTCACTGATGATAGAGTAGTGATCAAAGGCCGCATGTTTCTTCAGAGAGTGGCATTATTTAGGTTAATTGGTAGAGAGCCGAAGGTCAACCGTTTCTAAGAGTTAGGTTCAGGATAGTTACACGCTCGCCCACTCTTATCCTTCTATGCAATAGTTTGACTAGGGCTTGGTATCTTGTACACATTTTCACTTCATCTACACCGCTGGGCAAAATTAAAGCGTTGTTGCGGAAGTACCACATTGTTCTCCTCTATTTATCCATCATCATCTGTAACTTCTTTCTCTTAAGATGAGATCGGCGCTCATCAACGACTAAAACCTTCCCACCTCCCAGTCTATAATTATCATGTCAAGCACAGACACCCATCATTTTATTCACGCCCAATTGACCCTTCATAGCAATGGGGTGCTGTAACATCTCGCTCACTCAGGGTTCATTCCCGAAGAGAAAACCCCAATCCAACCCCATCCACTCACAAACACATACAAACTATTCGTATACTTTTCTTTTTCTTTTTTTTTTTTTACAAATTCTCACTTACTGATTTTGGAGAAAAACTTTATTGTACACAAACCACAATACCTAAAAATACGACGTATTTGCTTCTCCACAGGAAGTGATCAGCAAATTAGGTCCTCGTTTTGTACTTTCAATGGACGATCTCCTGCCCTTGTTCCTGTATGTGGTCGTACGGGCGAGGATCCAACACTTGGGGGCTGAGATTGGCCTTGTCGACGATTTGGTGGATCCACACCTTCAGAATGGAGAACTCGATCACATGTTTACTACACTCAAGGTTAATATGTTTCACTGGGCAAGTTTCTTCTACCCTTAAGAAAGCTAACTTCCTCTGTATGGGGAGGGAGAAGGGGGTCATGGACACTATGCTATGGTTGACATTTCGAGGACTAAGTGCCCTGCATGTCTCAATGACTAGTAGGTTCATTTTCTTTACAGATCTCTCCTTACAAACCTTTTGAGAGATGGATACATTATTAATTTTCGCTTTAAATATTAAAAGATAAAAACTAGCTCTTAAAGGGGTTCCATACGTTT
This sequence comes from Ceratothoa steindachneri, assembly GCA_963969495.1. Taxonomy (NCBI): domain Eukaryota; kingdom Metazoa; phylum Arthropoda; class Malacostraca; order Isopoda; family Cymothoidae; genus Ceratothoa; species Ceratothoa steindachneri. The sequence goes on from OZ018318.1 coordinate 234,062,294, forward strand.
TAGGGGCTAGGTCTTATTTACCCCTTGCAAATCCCAGAGAAGTTATAGGAAACTACATGTGAGTATTAAAAGAGTACCCCAGGGTGGGGTGCATTGAAAGCAAATACAAACTTGACACTCAGTGGGAGGGTCGAGCTTGTAATTTTCAGAACTGCTCTTTCTACAAGTTTGTTCCGGATGGTTTGTGGTGAAACGTCTTGTTAAAGAAGTCTCCGAAAGAATAAAGAATTTTACAACCGGCTAAGGTCAACTCATTAAGTCCGCTGATCGCACAGAGCTCTCTAGAGATTCAGCACTTCATCTGTATACAAAATGTGTCCACCTGCAGGGGCTTCCTCTGTGTAGACTTTTATACTTGGTACCCGGAAAAGCTGAACGTTCTCCCGGCCTGAGGGCTAATTTGGGAAGTCCGTCAATAATGGGGGACTGTGTAGCGGCGGGATCGCGAGTCCCCAGCCATAGATTCCCGCCGCCCTGACAAGGTCCGCTCGGTGGTTCAAGAAGAGAGTATTTTCTAAATTTAATTTAGAAACCGTAATTATAGCAAAATAAATCAACCCCAAATATTATATAACCCTCACCCTAAACCAAAATACATTATATATATATATATATATATATATATATATATATATATATATATATATATATATATATATATATATATATATATATATATATATATACACACACACACAGTTGGCCTTACAATACTCTGGCCAACCACCACACGTATATATTTACCAAAAGGCCTTACATAAGATCTTGGCTACGCAAACGAATAATAAAACCAAGATATCGCGAAAGACGGGTGCACCCTTATCTAACTAATGGAGTGAGACGTGTTGGAGAAAGTGGGAGGTGGTTCACTTTCTGCGGGATTCTGAGCGGCCCCAGGCTCGGCAAAGCGAAGGATTTCAGGTAGCTTCGATGCTTGTTGGTCCCAACTGCTGGGTCACAGTCGGTTGGGCGCTACTCCAATTACTCCCTGGAGACTGGGAGGTGCTCTCCAAGGTCCACACCTTAGAAAATTGCCCCAAAAGGTAGGCGCACTTGCGAGGGTCAGGATTAGCTTCAGCCGTCTCCGAAAGCCAGATGTCGGCGACAATCGGTACCACAGAACTGGAAAAGAGAAGGCACATTCAGTCACCTATTCACTGCCACACTCAAACATCTTTACTCCTAACTCATTCAACCATATCCACTCTCACACAATCTTCACTCACCTATCTTCCTTCTCCAGTCACAACTAATGACTTCTAAACTATTTCTAAAGAAAAGTATTAGCTGAAAGAATCCGCCTAAAAAGAAAACAGGAGATGAATGGGGGAGCACGATAGAGATCCATCGAGTCCCCCCACACAAAGCAAAGACGGTGATCATACGATCCACACACACACACACACACATTCTGCAAAAGAAGAAAGAGATTAGACATAGGGGAGGGGAGGCGGACAACCAAACTACTACAACTGGAAAAGTTGTTGGTGTTCTCCCCTCGCCCCCTTTCAGCACTATTTTATCTTTTTATCATTCCTATTATTATTTAGTAATATTTTTTATTATTTTTATATTTATGATATATTATTATTAATTATCTATCACCCCTTCCCTCTTTGGGATCTTTTCTTCAGGGGTTGTTCACAGAGAGGCTCTGGACCTCTCGTGGCGATAGGGGGTCAGCCCTGGGCCCCTTAGGGGTCCTATGGTGCTGCCAACGAGACTTTTCAATATGCCCCTCTTTCTTTCCTCTCCTATTGCGTTCTTCCACTGCCTTTTATTTTCCCCTCTTCCTTCACCTATCTAGTGGACTTTATGGATACCCGACCTCTGCTCGTTTAATGGATTGATTCCGAATTGTTCTTTCATGAAGGTGAAAGAGGCTGGGCATCTCCACCACCTTCGTCTACCGAATGCCCAAGGAGAAACCCATCGTTGGCCCCTTTTCTCCGTGCGTAGGAGAACTCGGGCAGCCTCTTAGGGTTATAAAGATGATGTGGTGGATCCGTATCCATTCTCCAAGAGGACATACCGGACGTAACTGATTGTATTGTTGCAGTAGTGCCGGGCCCTTGTAGGCCTCCAAGGTGGGGAGCCCCAAGGAAGAATGCGAAGTTGTTTTTTCTTTTTGCAATGGCTAGCCATAAACCAAAAACCTCCCCTTCTCGTAAGGGTTCTCGTGCCAAACGTTCCTTAGCTCACCTTTCAGCCTTCCCTCGCTCGTTGGACCCCATATTCCAACGAAGTAGACCCAGATCTTGATTATCCTCGCTTTCTTGTCATGAATTTATCATCCGACATCCCACTTGCAAAAGTCGATGTGTTTGACGTCAATGAATCTTTTGAGTCCTGCTGTGGTGAACCCCATCGGATGTGGTCAAGAGGTAGTGGTGATGTCATAGTTGAGGTGTCATCCCACTCTCAACACAACCTTGTGCGAAATCTATCTTCGATAGCTGAAATTCCAATAACTGTCTCGCCCCATCCGCGTCTGAATTTCGTCAAAGATGTCGTCCGTTCAAACGAACTAAAGGACTACGACCCCACCCGCCTTCAGAGTAAGCTCAATACCCAACGTGTCACACACGTACACAGAGTAACTAAAACATTAGGCTCCACTAAAGTCCCAACCGCCACACTGATTTTAACATTTGAACGACAAGAACTGCCGCAGTATATTAAAGCTGGGTACCCTCGTGTCCCGGTAAGTCCCTACATCGAACTATCCAGACGCTGCTTCAATTGCAATCAATTTGGACATGTTAGCCGTGCCAGTCGGCTAACCAAAAACCGCTCCTGCGTGAATTGTAGCTCTGACTACCATGGCCCCGAATGCACCAAAACGCCTCACTGTGTCAACTGTGGAGGTACCCACAGTGCTGCGTCAAAACTCGGCTCTATATTTGTATATGAAAAGGAGGCGCTCGCTTTGCGCGACTCCCTACGTCTAGATATAAGAGAGGCCCGCCAGCGTACTCGAGCACAAACCTCACCACTCGGCCCGCTCTTCTCTGACCTTTTACGTGACGCTGGACGAAACCGACCATCACGCCCGAGTTCCGACCAGCCTGAAGCACTTCATCCTACATCTACTGGCAGCGTCGGAAACATTCAGGATATGCAGTCGAAGCATCGCTCTCACATCGAGAAGATAACCAATGTATCCCCCCTCTCTCCAGCAGCTCTAGCTGGAAGAGACGCTCAGGGTGAGACACTTTAAGACATCAGACGCTATTTGAAAGAATCCTCAACATCGACCAGTGAAGGTTCATCCACCCGGCCATGAGACCCAATGTCCAGTGGTAAGAGGAAGGATTCCCATCTGGGTCATCGACCACCAATAAGCGGGCAGCCTCTGGAGCTGACTCGGCCGAACCCCGAGAATCTTCAATGGACTAATTTCCCCTATGGCCGAACATTCTATGCCCTTAAGTCCGCCCCACCCTTCACAGGACTTAGGCCCCATCCTGATCCAAACGATGGCAGATATACACCCAGCTCCACACACCTCGGTCAGATCGCCTCTTCGTTCCACTCACCCTTCTACCCCTGATCCGATGGAAGCAGTTGATACTCCAACATCACCAATCGCGGCGGTTGGACCAACTTCCCAGACACCGAAAATACCTTCGACCATGAATCCGGATCTACCGGCCGAAAATCCCTTTTCTATCTTCCTTTTCCGCCAGGTTGTGAGCCCAATTACAATCAAGGGCCTCGGTCGGTTCTCCAAAACCCTCGAAAAAAGCCCCAGTTACTGCTTCCTCTAGGATCTCTCCCCTTGCAAAAGCAGGCTCCTCAAAATCAGCTCTTTGGGACGAACCTCAAATACAATATCGGCCAAAAAAGAGAAAAAGATATTCACAGTAGTATCTAACCGTCCCACATAATATCTTCCATTTTACAATGGAATTGTCAAAGCGTTCTTCCAAAGGGAGAAGAACTCAAAATTCTTTTGACGACTATCCACCCCGCTGTTATTCGTCTTCAGGAGAATAAACTGGGTATACGGCCCTTTCCGCCGGTACCCGGCTTTCTCACTTTCAACTCTATTGCTCCCGCTGGAAGCTCCTCTCATGGGGGGGTGTCAATTATGGTATCTTAATCAAGCCATTTTTCTCCCATCTCCCTACATACTACCCTCCAAGCTGTTGCTGTGAGGGTTTTTCTTACTAAGCTTTTTACCGTTTGCTCTATTTGCCTACCCCCTTGTCTATCATTGTCAAGACCCGACCTTTTAGAACTTATAGACCAGTTGCCCTTCCCATTCTTATTACTAGGAGATTTTAACGCCCGTCACCCATACTGGGGTGACATCACTCGAAATGCTAAAGGCAGTGTTTTAGAGTCTCTTTTATTATCTGGCTTTATTTGTGTTTTAAATACTGGCGATTTTACCTCTTATCATGTCCAGACGGACTCTTTTAGCTGTGTTGACCTCTCTGTTTGATTCCCGGATTGTTTCACGGAATTTCGATGGTCAATTCTTGACAACCTCCATGCGAGTGACCACTTCCTTATTGTCCTGTCGACCCTTCAAGTTAGCCCTCATACAACCATGCCCCCTAAGTGGGACTTAGGTCATGTAGATTGGGAAGGTTTCCAAGAGGCGTCCTTCACAAGTGCACCCTTGGGCACATTCTTGTTGAATGTCCCAGTGTGGGTGATCTTCATGCACGTTACTTGTCCCGGTTTCGAGACGAGCTGGGTCGCTACCGCTTGGACCTTATACTCTGGACGGATTCGTGCACACAGACCTGTGGACTGTGACTTATGGGAGGAGGCGCGTTCCTGTCCCGGGGAGAGGCTGGGCACGAACGGCGGAGTGTCCTTCCTTCTTATTGTTTTTTTGCGATTTTGTTGGTTTTTTCTTTTCCTTTTCTTACTTTTTGTTTTTCTTTTGTATGGTTTGGTTTTTGTGTGAATTTCAAATTAGTCTAGTCAGGGGCTGAAATTTTAAGTACGGCGACTTATGTCCTTGGTAGTAGTTGCCAGATGGATGCCTAAAAAAAAAAGAAATATATACACCGTCATGGGAGTGTGGATTTAGAACCCCTTTCCACCGGTTACGTGGACGGAAGAGTACTGTGTGATGCGAAGGCTATTTTGTGTCTTGATGCTTCTAGAACTGTCACCTGTGCCCATGCGTCAAAATTGGCGGCAGCTCCTTACGACCCTCATCATGGGAACTGAACCCTGTACCCAAGGGTGCGAATGCAACGCTTTATCCACTGGTATAATGAAAGCTTGAGCATTTATGGTGGATGAAATTTCCTGCCATTTTTTTAATGTTAATGTTTTTTCCCAGTCTTCCTAATCATTCGTTCCTTTTTTTTAAATTTCCCCTGATATCCCCTCGAATAGAACAACCCTCGTTGGATTACATCACTCACCCTTTCATTCGCAGGCGTCTTACTACCACATTCTACACGAGAAGCCAACCCCTGGCATGTAGTTCGGTTGATCTGGGTATTCAGTCTCGACCTCCGTTTGGTTAGATACCACCACTCACCTACCTTGCTGATACCTGGAAATCAAAGGAATATGGAAATTGGAATTTGGGTAATGAAGTCTCTCCGTTGTCATGACACCCGGAGTTCTTTGGCACCCTCGTGAGATCTCGGTAATCGACTAATTTGTAATCTATCGATGCGATTTGTTGCTTGAATGAATTTCTGGACTCTTACCACTTGGTGTGGTTTCTATCTAAAAATATATTTACGCCAGCTATTGCCTTCTTATTTTGGCAAATTGTGAACATAAATGAACGTGTTCTATTGTCTGTATTTATGTGTATACAACAACTCAATGAAGCTCATTCATTTTAGTAAGCTTGTCGCTTATGTTTTCAGGTATATCTTTTCGATTCTATAACCATCATCTTTGGAGTTTCAATTCTAACTTGTCCTATTTATATTCCCACCATTTATTCTTATTTTATTCCTTTCATCTTCATGTTGAGTTCTTATACGTCCGTATGTGTGAGGTAGCTCTTATCTCGGCCCGTTTTTACTGGTTGTACAAACGTATTTCATATCCGAGATGCCCCCATTTTGGCAGCCGTTGCAACCTGACATCGACCGCGCCCTGTTCATATAATCCAGTACATATCGTGTTACTCAATTATCCATCTCAAAAAGAAGTGGATAAAGCGTTTCGAGGTCACTTGTTGATAGCTCATTGCTCCCCCTATTGCTCCCGGTAATCAATCAAAGGGGAAAATTTGTTCATTTTCATGTTTTGCTACGACCCTGTTTATTCATTCTTCCATTGGTCTTTTCTCATTTTCCTGACCGCGCGGCACCGTAGTCTTTATTTACTTTCACTTTATGGAGTATATTCCTTTATTCCGATCCCGGTCGTTTTGAATTACCAATTGGTGAAGCTATTTTTTTACGAACTTTATCCAAGTACATATTTGTAGTTATTACTTTTATATATCTCGTGTGTTACTTTTTTGTCGCTGCTTTTTTCAGTTCCATTTTGCGATTGTATGTAGCGTGACTGATGATATCCGATGTCGCGTCCCAAGATGTTCCTACCAAAAGGGACCTATGGAAGTTCTGTTAAGGGATCGAATATGTATTGATTTGTTTGCAACAAACAAAACATGATTGATGAAAACAATGACGGTGGTACGAAATGGTAACCTGGCAGTCTATTCCCATTTGTTTTTGAAGATGCTCGACTTTGGTTTCCTTAAACCGGCCATTTGAAAATGGCGAAAGGTAGTCTTCATTTTGCACTTGCGATAAAGAAACCCACAGTGGTCTATTAATCCAATCCCTCGTTTCTAATCCACCCGGAGTAAACACAATCACCAAAGCGCTTATGCATTTGGCATTACATGCTTACCCTTTGATTTGGTTGGTGGCGATAATGTTCTTAGTAACGAAGATGTAATGTAGTTCACTCCTTTGCCACTGTCGTGATGTTGGTGTTATTAAGAAAGAATTTGATGGTCAATTAAAGCAAGAATTTAGCCAAAGATTCCGTAAGTTGCTATTACATATTACGTATTTTAAGCATTGTGTTTGCACTCGTTTTTAGAACTACAGTCTCACTAACACATTAATTTATTGATTTATTTAAAATGGGGTTGGTCTACTTAATCGATAAATAAATTGCTCTCCAAAGAATTACAAGAAATTAAAATGTAAAGGTTATCCGAGTGGTTCTTCATAAGGACTTTTCTATCGTATTACTCAGAACTGAATCCTCCCTTCGCTTCTGATGTTTTTTAAGCTTTCAAGCTTGTACACTTCTCTACATTGGTTCTCAGTAGTGGAGTTATCTTCTGTTGTCTTCGGCATGGGAAGCAGAGACTTATTATAGAGATATAGTGGTGGATGGAAGTATGTGTATTCTCGCTCTTATTGTGAAACTAAGGACCATTGCGGGGTTCTTCATCACCTCTAAGTGGTATTTTTGCCCGGAGAAGAAACCTTGTCGATACTTTGTACAATCAATCAAACGTTCTATTTGACGTTGCTTAACGACTAAGATAGTTTGATATCCTCGAGGCCACTACACGGAAGAGCGGGCTATTTATTTCCTGTGATACCACGACATGGGAGAATCTCGAACGGATGAGATTTCGTCGAAATACCCTAGGTTTTGCTGTTGACCAAAGCTCAAGCTGAGGGAAAATGTTGCGGTCATGTGTAGCCTATATTAAAAAAAAAAAAATCTTATTTAAATTGTTTTCTGTAAATTGTAGCAACTAATTTATGTATGCCCAAATCTGTGATAAAATAAATGACACTATTTTTACTATGTTTCTGATAATAAGGTAAATATTGTTAATTTTTCGTAATATTATCTCCTTTGCAAGTTAGGCAATTTGCCGTCTGTTGGAGCTAATTTTAAGAGTAGTTCATATCTGTAGAAGCCCTTCCTCTCCCTTTTTCGAAGAAGACCCAAGGGAGTGGAAGTACTCCGTGTCAAAACAAGGATGGCTGACCCAAAAGTCGCGTGCCCTCACTTATTCTGATTTAAGTCTTACGACTTTGAAAACTTTCAATAATTCCCGGAGTAACCTTGGAATGACCTTGGCAATTCTATCTTTCGAAAGAGAATGTAAACACCTTAAGGGTTTCAAGTTTCGTTAGAATCGGCCTAATAGTTATGATGTTATTGCCAAAATCTAATTCCTTGGGTAACTGGGAATGTAAAACAACATAATGGGTTCAGATTTCGTTAGAATCCGCCGAATAGTTATGATGTTATTTCCAAAACCAAATAATTCCCTGGCTAATCTTGGGAGGACTTTGGCAATTTTATCATTCGAAATATAATGTAAAACAACATAAGGGTTTCAAATTTCGTTAGAATTGTCGGAATAGTTAGGATGTTATTGCCAAAAGGAAATAATTCCCTGTCTAACCTTGGGAGGACTTTGGCAATTATATCATTCGAAAGAGAAGTAAAACAACAGAAGGGTTTTAAATTTCGTTAGAATTGGCTGAATTGTTACAATGTAATTAAAAAAAAGAAGAGCAAAACGTTGACCGACCGACATAGTGAGATGTATAGTCGCTCGCGACTAAAAAGTCACAACTTTCTAAAAGTTGATTAAAAAGCAGAACTAAATTATATTAAAACCAGACGATGGCTGGGACTTATAATATTATAGCATAACATAGTATATCATATCATAGAAAACAGTATAGTATCTTCTAGCATAGTATAACATTTTATAGCATAGCCTAGTATAGTCTCGAATAGTAGCCTGGCAAAACTTAGCTTACCGTAGTATAGCCTACCATAGTACAGGGTGCGGCAGAAATACCTCTCACATTTTAAACTTTCACCTATGTGTTGCTAATGAACTTATACAAGTGCCAATGATGTTTTCATTTAGCTAATGCCTTACCATTTTGATGAGGGTATCTGAAAAAAGGTAAGTCATTAGCTAAATGAAAACATCATTGGCACTTACACAAGTTCATTAGCAACACATAGGTGAAAGTTTAAAATGTGGGAGGTATTTCTGCCGCACCCTGTATTACCTCAATTAGCATAATAAAGCCTAGCATAGTATAACAGCAGTAGATTATTTCATAGCATAGCCTAGTTTAGTATAACCAAGTTCAGCGTATGATTCCCTATAATAGTAAAACTTAACATACCATACTTTAGCGTAGCTAGCATAGTATAGCCTAGCAGAGAATGTATAGTATGGCCTATCTTAGGCTAGAAACCATAGTAAAGCCTAGCATATATAGGATAGTAAAGCTCACCATAGTATAGTTTAGAATAGTTCACCATAGTATTGCCTTACAAAGCCTATCTACTATTACCTACCTTACCTTAATTTAGCTTAGCATAGTATAGCCTATCCTATTCTAGCATGGTATATCTTGGTATAGCACACCTAACCATATGTTAGCTTAGCACACTACACTATAATCTAGCCTAGTCTATCGTAGTATAGTCCAGCATAGATCAGCCTAGAATAGCATAGTATACCCTAGCCTAGTTTAGACTTGCATATATAGCATAGTATATGTTAGAATAACGTAGCTTAGTATAGTATATACCTGAGCCTATCACAGTGTACTCTACAATTATATATTAAAACTTAGTCTAGTATAGCCTAGTTAATATAGTATTGTCTAGCCTAGGGTTGCATAACATGCATAACAGCCTAGCTTACCCTAGCAAAGCCTCGCTTATCCTAGCCTGAAGACTAGTATAGCATAGCATAGCATAGTATTAACTATCTTAAACATGTATAGCCTATACTAGTATACCCTAGTCAAGCATAGCTTATTATGCCAATTGTCAAAACAAAATAATTACCCGGCTAACCTCGGGGGAGACTTTGGTAATTATAACATTCGAAAGAGAATGTTAAACAACCTAAGTGTTTCAAATTTCGTTAGAGTCGACCGAATAGTTACGATGTTATTACAAAAACAAAACGAGGACTGACCGACCGACATAGGGAGACGTAGAGTCGTACGCGACTAATAAATCGATCCTGTCGTGTCTAAGTGGGGGACAGTATTTTAAAATGAAAAGATGAGAAAACTAAATTGTTCATCGGTATTTTACAAATATATCCTCCTTAGACATACCATTACATTTTCTTCGAAACGCACTTGGAGGGTTTGTTTTTTTTAGCCTCGTAGGCTGCCTTAAAGTGTCACTTCATAACAAGCTTATGTGTTAAATAGAACGAAAAAGGTAGTTCAAGGGTGTTTAGCGCTAATAAAATGACTCCTGAGTTTTGGAGGATTCTAAATTTCCTAGCATTGTGCTTGAACTGAAGAGCTCCAGTCTGGAATTCAGAGTACTCAGTTTCCCTCCTCGCTGAGGCAAGGAAACCCAAATAATATGTATTCATTAAATTTATATTTGTGACCATGTATTCTTGCCTTCGATGAGCGTGTTTTATTTATTATTTTTTATGTAACCGTATTATCAGCTATTGCTGCACGACTTTAAGACAGCGTGGTCTCGGATGTATTGCCCTACAAATGGAGTAATGCTTAATAGTCGGGTGAGGCGCAATGGTGCCACCGTTAAGTATCATCCGGGCCGCTAACAACCATTAGACGTCTGTGGCGCCAATGAGGGCGCCCGGACCAGCGTTTCGCCCTTCCTCACACCGACTACATGGCAGGAATACGGGCTGCTTGGCAATGAAGATGGGAGACGGTCGAAGGGAACTTAAAGTTGCCTGTCACTGTTCCCATGGACCTACCCCACAATGCCGCGAAGGCTTCAGGCTGCTTTCTGTCGTCTCTGAATTGGACGCACCGCCATTTGATGGAGCGCTCGCCAGCGTCCTACTGTGAAGACTGCGTTGTCCCCAGACTGTTCTGCACCTTCTTTTTGAATGTCCCAGTCTGGGCGATCTCCGCGCATGTTACCTGTCCCGGTACCGGGATTGGCGGGGTCGCTACCGCCTGTCCCTTGTACTCGGAATGAGTTCGTGCACATTGACTGGTGGACTTATAGACTTTTGGGGGGAGGCCGGCCTTCTCCCCTTTATTTAACTAGTTGGGTTTTTTTTTGTTATTTTAGTAGGTCGCACGTTCGTGCCCCGGGGGGGGAGGCTGACCTCCCCCCTCCGCACGCTAGAGCTTGCTTTTTGCCCTTTTTTTATTTTTATTATTGGGTTTTTGCATGTTATTTTAAAGTAGCCTAGTACTAGGTCGTGTTAAATATGGCGATTAATGCCCAAGTAGGCGCCAGATAAGCTCTTAAAAAAATAAATAGATCTCTGAGGATTAGTCTCGAGTGCCCAATTTAAAGTCGACATGGCGACCTCATGGTTACGTTGTCTTGGGAATCGAGATCCCCAAGGATGAACAGGGTTTTATTTGGAAAAGATTATTCGTGTGCCTGTTTCATTCTGACTGCCGCTTGTTCCATAGTTCCTAATTGTTGGGTAAAAATCTCGAGTGTAGATTCACTCATTATATTAGGTTGAGGAATAAGTTCTTGCGGGTTTTTTTAATGTTTTGTTGACGTGATTTGTGCACGTATTAAGAAACAATAACAAATAATGAGAGCAAAATTTGCAAAGGTTAGTCTAAGTCTCTTAACAGCGTAGACTATAAGGCTTTTGCCTAGGCTACGTCTTGAAGTTGAGTAATAAGTGATTGCGGTTTATTTAAAAGTTGTGTTCATTTAATTTTTGTTCTGTACCCTCAAAATGGAATGTCAAGTTGAAAGAAAGGCGCATTTTTGACACTTGTTGTTATTCATTTTCAATCGAGACGGAAACAATGCAAACGCAGCCAAACCTCGTAGCGATATTTGTGCTGTGTACGGAGAAAATGCTTTATCAGAAAAAAAACAGCTCAATGGTGGTTTTCACGTGCCAAAAACGGTCATTTCAATCTTAATGACGAAGAACGTTCTGCTCGCCCCATTAAGTTGGATGAAGATCGATTGAACGACCTTCGTCATGAAAATCTTCGTCAATCAACTAGAGAATTGGCTGTACAATTGGCGTGTGATCAGAAAACTGTAGTGAATCACCTTCATTCGATGGGTAAAGTTAAAAAAACTCGGTACATGGGTTCCGCACGCTTTGAGGGAAAGCAACAAACTTCAACGCTCCATGGTTGCCGCAGGTTTGCTTGCTCGCCACACGGCTACTCGTGGATATAAGGACAGATTTCTTCACATCATCATCACTGGCGACGAAAAGTGGTGTGTTTGTCAACATGAACCATCGAAAACAATGGCTTAGCCCCAATAAAAAAACACTTCCGCGATTAAAGTAAGGACTTCGTCCACGAAAGACTATGCTGTGTGTGTGGTGGGATTGTGAAGGCATCATTCTTTATGAGCTCCTTGCGAACAACGAGATTGTCAATGCAGAACTCTACGTTCAACAAATGTATCAACTAGCTGAAGCCATTCGTGAAAAGCGACCTCATCGACGTTATGGAGTCCTTTTGCAACACGGTAATGCTCGTCCTCACATTGCCAATATGACAAAAGACGCCATCCAAACGCTTAATTGGGAAATCCTGCCACATCCTCCATATTCTCCAGACTTGGCTCCATCTGTTCCGATCGCTCTCCAACAATTTGCGCGGCGTTTCGTTCAATACTGATGTGGAATTAAAAACCTGGTTAGACGAATTCTTCGTGTCAAAATCCTGAGGTTTTTATTACAGAGGCATCGAAAAACTAGTTGAACGTTGGGAAGAAATCGTAAATAAGAACGGAGAATAGATTATTGATTAAATTGCATATTATCAATTAAAAATGAAGTTTTTCTAAAATTGTTAATGGTAATGAATAAATTTGATAAAACCGCAAGAACTTATTCCTCAACCAAATAGTTCCGACGCAGGCAACTCATACTTGTTCATTGTGAAAAATAGCAATATGGCTGGGCATCCAGTAAAAGGCCACTGTATCTGCCGCAATTTCTGGTCAACCGTGATTTAATCTTTGAATCTATGGACCCCGTAAGGGGCGCGGCGATTTGCCATCCTGGCCGCCGTGCTGACGGGATCCAGCGCTCCGTCCGGCCCCAGCTTAGCCTCTCTTCCTTCCTTCAGATAGCCCGATTTCTCCCCTACCTCGTCGCTTTTCATACAACCTCTCCGACAACTTTCTCTGGTTAGCCTCTAATTTCACAGGGTAGATGCTGACCTTCTCAGCCAACCGTCCCAGATCGGGGCTGAGGGGGGAGGGGACAATATTCCCTAACCCCTGAGCTCCGGTCTGGGGTGGCTGGCTTTTAACAACCTGCTTCATCCCCACCCATACCTTCCTCACATCCCTTTTCCTTTCCTCTTCAAAATCTATTAATTTTTACGCCGTGTTCAAAGTTGAGCCGCCATGCCGATGGACTGCCAGGCCACCAGGCGGGAGGGGTGGTCCCAAATGGCGGTGCCTGGCTCTGCCAGGCCTGTAAGCACCTCTTGCAGTGCGGGCAACTGCAAGAGGTGATGAGCTATTGTGTCCCGTATTAAAAAGAGGGTCACCATGCCCATGTATGAAAAAAAACAAAAACCCGAACCCCCAACTTCCCAAAAACATCGACGGAGCCGCCCTCGTGCAGCTCCACCGAGAAAATGGAGGCCTTCCCCCTTGTGCTTGCGCAGGGGACCCTCCATACTTCTTTAACCGGAGAGGAGGCTTACTCCTCTCCTACGCCTACGGGTGTAGGGGACTCCCCCTCACCCCCTTCTCTGGAGGTGCTTTCGGGCACCTCCCTATCTCCAGCGGCAGTCCCTCCTTTCCTTTCTAAGGGGAGGGCCAAGAAAGCCAGCAGGCAGTCCATTGCCGACCGCCCCTCGTGCAAGCGGCTCGGTAGGGCAAACCCCCTTAGGGGGGAGAGGGAAGCCAGGCCCCTTCGGTCGCTTCCCTCAAAAGACCTGCTGGCAAGAATTTTAAACCTTGCTGGGGTCAAGGCCCTGCCTCCCCACACAAGACTGGTGACACTGCCAAGGGAACCTGCGATGTCCTGGGAGGGGATGGCCAACTGGAGGCCCCTCCTGTGATAGACATGGTCCTTGAGGAGACCCAGCCTCAGACGGTAGGGCCTTCCATGGGGGGGAATCCGGGCTCGGCGCCAAGCACCGAATCCGCTCCTATGCAAGGTCCCCCTCAAATGGCCGAGGGCTCCGAGGCAGTAAAAGGAGGGGAGGGATCTCCTCCGACAGGTGCCCCTACGACTACCAGGACCTTCTCCATTTCGGAGAGGGACCTGGTTGAGGCCGGCCCATCTGGCATGGGGGCTTCTGCCGGCGGAGGTGAGAAGCGGGTTCATTCCCCGCCCTCCTCTCCTAAAAAGAAAAAGACGAAGAAGACTCGGGTTCCTCTCCATCCGCGGGGACGGATGGGTCTGCTACCACTTTGGTAGGCGACCAAGCCAAGATCGGCACATCCGGCCCCTCTACCCCCTCGTGTGCGGAGCCCCTGACTAAGACTAACACCAAGAATGCACAGGCTGGAGCCTCGATGACATCGGGGCCCCTGATTCAGAGGTTACCTGGCGTTTTCGAGCCCGCTGGCTTCAAACGCTTCCTCGTTATTCGCTCCACATGGCACCATGTTGTCCAAGGGCAACATGATCCATCAGAGGAGAGGATTAGCTAGTGCAATTGGTAGAGAGCCGAAGGTAACCCGTTTCTCGGACGGGAGCCTTCTGGCGAATCCCGCCGAGGCGGCCAAGATAAGTGCTCTTCGGACACTTCATGGCACCCCGGTGAGTGTGACGCCGCACTCTACCATGAACTTTGTGAAAGGAGTAGTTTATGCGAGGAAACTCGTTGACTACTCCATTGAGGACATCACCCTAGAGCTGGCCGACCATGGGGCGGTCAAGGTCGAACGTGTGATGAGAAAACAGGGAGGGGCCCCGAGACCCACCCCAACACTCTTCGTCACGTTCGACTGTGACAAGCTCCCTGAGTCGGTGCGTGCCGGTTGGTACTGCCACGGCGGTGCTATTACTGTCACCGCTTCGGCCATACGAATCGATCATGTAGACGTGCAAAATCGGGGTCACCCGAAGTCTGTGTAAATTCCTCCAAGGTTGCACACGTTAAGTCCAAATCGTGTGTGGCCAAGTGTGTCAATTGCAGAGAGCCGCACCCTGCTTCGAAGCAATGTGGTGCATATCTCCTTGAGAAAGAAATCCTGGCCGTTCAGGCCCAGGATCGACTCTCATTCTGCGAGGCTAAGGACTTGGTCCTGGCGCGCCCGGCTCTGCCTGGGACGTCATATGCCTCAATAGTTAGGAAAGCACCCTCTGCTCCTGGCCATCCAGGCCAACGAGCATGGTTGTTTCCGCGCCCATTCGGAGCCCTTCTGCGGGCTCTACTACACCCGGGCGCTCCCCTGGTAAAGCTGGCGGCAAAAAGGGTTCACACCCAGCCCCGGCTAAAACCAGGGCTTCCCCCAGCGTGACCCTTTCCCGTAAGGCGAAACGGCCACGCGCCTCCACAGAGTCGTTAGACTCACAGGAGGCAACACCCCTGAAGATGGTCGCTAGGCCATCTTCCGGGGTTCCTAAAGCTGTTCCCCGAAAGGAGGACAGCAACAAAGGAGCTTCGGCCCCTTCGCCCACGCCCCAAGGTAGAGCAGGGGCTCGGAGACGGTGGTTCCTCGAAAAGAGGGCCCCCCGCCTCCCAAGCCGCAACGCCCGCCTAAGGTTTCGAGGCGGAGGGAGGAAAAGACTCGCATGGCGAGCCCAACCTCCCCCAATAAGTCCTCGAAGGCGACAGCGCCTTCAGCGCTTTGTCCGGCCAACAGCGCCCGGGGTTCTTCCCCCGGGAAGCGTACGGCCATTCCCGTGAGGGTCTTTAATTCGAGGAGGTCCCCCGCGTCTCCGAGCTAGGCCTGGAGGGCATATTCCTTCAATGGAATTGCCGTGGACTCCGGGCCAACTGGGAGGAGCTGCGGAGGCTCGTCCGGTTCCCCGTTAGCTATTTTTTTGCAGGAGACCATGCTAGGCGCGTGCCCGCCCGGGGTATAAGCGTCTTGCGACCTCACCACCGCGGGATGGCCGGGCTGGGGGATGCGCGGTTTACACCCGGCATGATGTCTCCGTTCTTCCTTTCTCTTTAGATACCTCCCTTCAGGCAGTGGCTGTGCAGCTGCACCTGGATAGGAGGTATACTATCATTTCTGCGTACATTCCACCGTCAGCTCACTTCGACGCGGGGGACTTCCGCCGCGTCGTGGCACGGTTGCCGAGGCCCTATCTCTTGCTTGGAGATCTGAACAGCAGGCATCCTCTCTGGGGAGATTACTCCATAAATCCCAGGGGACAAGTCCTTGCCGATCTGATCGAAGAGCTTGAGATGGGTGTCCTGAACGTGGATGAGTTTACGCATCACTGTCCGAGAACCGCTTCATTTTCTTGCCTTGACCTATCTTTGTGCTCTTCGGATGCACAGCCTGATTTTGATTGGGGGGTGGTCGATGACCTCCATGGTAGTGATCACTTTCCCAATCAAATATCATTTTCAGGGCAACTGCCGCCGGAGAGCCCACCTCGGTGGTGCTTGGCGCGGTGGCCTGCATTTCAGGAAATGACTGAATTCTCTATCTCAGTCGAGGAGTTTAGGTCGGTAGATGAGGCCGTTGAGTTCTTCTCCGGCAAACTCATGGCCGTGGGCCTGACTACTATTCCTAGGACGTCTGGCCGTTTTGCACGCCGACCACTCCCATAGGGGTCGGCCGAGTGTGAGACGGCCCTCAAATAGAAGCGTTATGCCTACATGCGCTATAAGCGCCGCCCGAACGATTTCACTGTCACTGAATTTCGTCGGGCTAGGGCTAGGTTCTGGTATATTTCGAAGCACGCCCGCCGCTCTTCTTGGCGGGCATACGTGTCTTCACTTAACGGGAAGACCCCTTTAGCTGAGGTGTGGAAGCGAGGCAAAAGGATTCGTGGCAAGTTCTCGCAGGAACCCCCTCCCGTTCTCCAGGAGAATGGGACCGCAATCTCGGACCCCGCGTCCGTGGCGGAATCCTTAGCGACCGCTTTTTCCGCATTCTCTAGCCGTGATGCTGCTCCGCCAGCATTCAATGCACGTCGTGATGTCGCGGAAGGCCGCCGGCTGGACTTTACCTCCAGAGGCGGAGAACCCTTCAACGACAAGTTTACTGTGAGTGAGTTGCGTTCCGCTCTCGCTTCGTGCGCGGACACCGCCAATGGTCCGGACGATGTCCCGTACGCCATGCTTCGACACCTGGGTGAGCGAGGCATGGCCTTTCTGTTAGATTTGTTCAACAGGATCTGGGTGAAAGGTCTTCTCTCAGACTCCTGGCGAATCGCTACTGTGCTCGCCTTTCGCAAGCCGGGAAGAGATCACTCTACTCCGACCGGTTTCCGCCCAATCTCTCTAACATCTTGCGTGTGCAAGTTGATGGAGAAATTGGTAAATGTCAGATTAGCCTATTTCCTGGACAGCGGAGGCCATCTGTCTTCTGCACAGTGCGGCTTCCGTAAGTTCCACTCCACGTCGGATGCTCTGCTCCGACTGGAAAATGCCGTCTGCGAGGCTTTCCTTCATAGACAGCACTACGCCACGGTGTTTTTTGATATGGAAAAGGCCTATGATACCGCATGGCGATACGGTATCATGGAGACTCTCCACACGATGGGAAGGAGGGGACGCCTCCCAATGTTTATATCTGAATTTTTGCGAGATCGTCGATTCCGCGTACCGGTGGGGAGAGCCCTCTTCGGCCCAAAGGAGCAGGAAGAGGGTGTCTCTCAGGGAAGTGTCCTTAGTGTCACACTCTTTGCCCTGAGCATCAACGGCATCACCTCGGTGCTGCCGGAAGATGTTCTCGCTACGCTCTACGTGGACGACCTTTTGATCTCTTTTGGCGCGGCCCAGATGCAACTCTGGAGCGTCGACTCCAACAGGCATTAAACCGCGTCTCTCGCTATGCCGAAGCGCACAGGTTTCGGTTTTCTTTGGCCAAGACTAAGGTGGTGCACTTCTGCCACCATCCACGGCTTCACCCCGACCCAGATTTGTTTCTTAAAGGGGTGCGCATGGATGTGGTTGAGTCGCACCGTTTTCTTGGTCTTGTATTCGACCGACGCCTCACCTGGGAGGCTCATATTCGCAGCCTTAGGGTCTCTTGTACCCGCGCCATGGACATTCTCCGTTCCGTGACGTTCAGCGCTTGGGGCGCTGATAGGGCTACTGCCTTACTTTTTTATCGATCCTTTGTTCGTTCGAAGCTCGACTACGGATGCGAGTTTTATGCATCCGCAGCCGAGCGTTTATTGCGAAAGGTGGATTCGATCCACCACCTCGGCCTTCGCCTTGCGACCGATGCCTTCCGCACTTCCTCCATTGAGAGCCTGTTGGTCGATGCTGGGGAGATGCCACTCGCTCTGCGCCGCGTGCAGTGTATCACTCGACTGTACGCGCGAGCCCGGCCCCTCCTTCAGTCGCCAACAGCTCTCACTGCATCCGCAGCTGATCTCGATGGTGTCTATGCCGTTGAGAGACGCCAGTCATACCCTAAGCCTTTTGGGTTTAGGGCCAGGAAACTCCTTCGAGAGGTAGATATCGCTCTCGGCCCGGTGGCGCCCCTGGTTCTGCCCAGGACGCCACCCTGGAGGGTACCACATTTGGCTATTTGTCACCAAGCCTCTGCTCCCAAAGCTTTTACAGCGCCGGGATTATTGCGTTCGACCTTTTTGGAGCACACATCGTGTCACGCTGGAACCGTGCCGTTGTATACGGATGGCTCTAAGTCCCAAGAGGGGTGTAGGCTTCCACGCCGTATCCCCTCCGTTTGAAGTCAGCGGTGCTCTACCAAGCGCTGCGTCTGTCTTCACGGCCGAGCTGATGGCAATACACCACTCGGTACGGGAGATTACGCGACGTGCCCGGTTCGGAGACCGGATTGTGATCTATAGCGACTCACAAAGCGCCCTGAGTGCTCTCGGGGCATTGGAATCTCCGCATCCCCTGGTTCGCGATATCCGTGACGCCACGGTTTTGGCGAGCTGGGTGGATGTCGAGATTATCTTCTGCTGGGTTCCTTGACATGTAGGAATTGCGGGGAATGAGCGCGCCGATGAGGGCGCCAAAGAGTCCGCGAGGACTCTGCGACCGGACCAGCGTTTCGCTCTCCCTCACACCGACTACATGGCAGGAATACGGACAGCTCTTCGGACTGCTTGGCAAAGAAGATGGGAGACGGTCGAAGGGAACTTAAAGTTGCGTGCTATTGCGCCGCGACTGTTCCCATGGACCTATCCCCAAATGCCGCGGCGGCTTCAGGTTGCTTTCTGTCGTCTTCGAATCGGACACACTCGTGTGACGCATCGCTACTTGATGGAGCGCTCGCATGCACCCTATTGCAACGACTGCGTCGTCCCCCAGACTGTTCGGCATATTCTTGTCGAATGTCCCAGTCTGGGTGATCTTCGCGCACGATACCTGTCTCGGTACCGGGATGGGCGGGGTCGCTACCGCCTGTCCCTTGTACTCGGGACGAGTGCGTGCACCATGACTGGTGGACTTATTGACTTTTTGGGGGAGGCCGGCCTTCTCCCCTTTATTTAAGGTTCCTTTTTTTATTATTGTTTTGTTTGTAGGTTGCACTCTCCTGCCCTGGGGTGAGGGGGACCTCCCCCCGCTGCCGGAGATTGCTTCGATTGTTAAGTTTTTCCAATTTATATCATTGTTAAGTTTTCATATTTTTACTTTAAAGTAGCCTAGTTCTGGGCTGTCGTGTTTTTCGGCGACTTATGCCCAAGTGGGTAGTTGCCAGATGGGCTCTATAAAAAAAAAAAAAATCGACTCGGTTGCGTCCGCTACAACCTCTTGGAGAGTGAGTACAGATCCACCACACCATCTTTTGGGGCAAAAAGGTTGGCCAAGTTCTGCGACGGGCATAGAAAAAGGACAATGAAGGGTTTCGCCTTGAGCATCAGTAAACGAAGGAGACGGAGACGTCCAACCTCCACTAAAGAAAAAATCCAAAAATCACTCCAAAAAACAAGCAAAGGTCAGAACAAATTGATTAGAGAAACAAAGGGCAGTAAAAGAAAATAATAAGGAATTGGGGATAAAGGAGTGTGCTAAAAGGCTAGTTCGAGGCACGAGGGGAGGCCAAAGGGCAACAGGGTTGACCTCCCTCGCCACGAAGATGCCAGAACGTCGATGGGGCGAACCCATGAAAAATGAAAAGGTCTGAGAGGTGGGGAAGGGGCAAAACAAAAGCCTTTCCCCAAAGAGTAATGGCATTGAAATAATCCCCCCCAAATCAGATGTCTTGGAATCATAGACTATCCCAAACTAACCGAGATTTCGCACATAGGCTACATAAAAGAGAAATGCCTGAATGACCTGCAATTATTATAGGAGCGATCACACGCCACATTTTGTAGCGAAAGACGGACTCTTTTTTTTTTCTTTTTTTTTAATGCTTTACACATCCCTAGATCAATCCAAACTAGACAATAAATACCATGTTTACTCTTGAGCAGCCACAACTCTTCTCTCCCTCCAAATGTTGAAGACCATCTCTAAACGGGGAGTACGACTATCGAGCGGGCGTTCCGAACTCCAGTCTTAGTCTCTATGAACAAAGTGGGCTGCCCCGACTCCGTTTCAACCGCATCCAGGTATGCACACGAAAAGTCCAAATATTGTGTGGCCAAGTGTGTTAGTTCCGGAGAGTCGCACCCCGCTTCTTAGACGCAATGTGGTGCATATCTCCTTGAGAAGGAAGTCGTGGCCGTTCAGGCCCAGGATAGACTCTCATTCCGCGAGGCTAAGGACTTGTTCCTGGCGCGCCCGGCTCTGCCTGGGACGGCTTATGCCTCAATAGTTAGAAAGGCACCCTCTGCTCCTGGCCCATTCGGAGACCTTCTGTGGGCTCTACTCAACCCGGGCGCTACCCTAGTGAAGCTTGCGGCAAAAAGGGTTCATACCCAGCCCTGGCTAAAACCAGGGCTCCCCTTTCTTCCCCCAGCGTGACCGTCTTCAGTAAGACGAAACGGCTACGCGCCTCCAACGAGTCGTTAGATTCGCAGGAGGCAACACCCCTGAAGTTGGTTGCCAGGCCATCTTCCGGGGTTCTTAAAGCTGTTCCCCGAAAGGAGCTCCGGCTTCTTCGCCCACGCCTAGTGGTGGACTGAGTGGCTCGGAGACGGTGGTTCCTCGAAAAGAGGGCCCCCCGCCTCCGAAGCCGCAACGCCCGCCTAAGGTTTCGAGGCGGAGGGAGGAAAAGACTCGCATGGCAAGCCCAACCTTCCCCACTAAGTCCTCGAAGGCGACAGCGCCCGGGGTTCTGCCTCCAGGAAGCGTACAGCCATTCCCGTAAAGGGTCTTCTGTCTGAGGAGGGCCCCCGCATCCACTCCCAGCTAGGCCTGGAGAGTATATTCCTTCAATGGAATAGCTATTTTTCTGCAGGAGACCATGCTAGGCGCGTTCCCCTGCCCGTCTTCCCTGGGTATAAGGGTCTTGCGACCCCACCACCGCTGGATGGCAGGGCTGGGGGATGCGCGGCTTACACCGTGCATGATGTCTCTGTTCTTCTTTTCACTTTAGATACCTCCTTTCAGGCAGAGGCTGTGCAGCTTCACCTGGAAAGGAGGTATACTATCATTTCTGCCTTTTTCTGCATTCTCTAGCCGTGATGCTGCTCCGCCAGCATTCAATATACGTCGTGATGTCGCCGAAGGCCGCCGGCTGGACTTTACCTCCAGAGGCGGAGAACCCTTCAACGACAAGTTTACTGTAACAGAGTTGCGTTCCGCTCTCACTTCGTGCGCGGACACCGCCCATGGTCCGGACGATGTACCGTACGCCATGCTTCGACATCTAGGTGAGCGAGGCATGGCCTTTCTGTTTGATTTGTTCAACAGGATCTGGGTGGAAGGTCTTCTCCGTCTCCTGGCGAATCGCTACTGTGCTTGCCTTTCGCAAACCGGGAAGAGATCACTCTACTCCGACCGGTTTCCGCCCAATCTCTCTAACCTCTTGCGTGTGCAAGTTGATGGAGAAATTGGTAAATGTTAGATTAGCCTTTTTCCTGGACAGCGGAGGTCATCTGTCTTCCGCACAGTGCAGCTTCCGCAAGTCCCACTCCACGTCGGATGCTCTGCTCCAACTGGAAAATTCCATCTGCGAGGCTTTCCTTCGTAGACAGCACTACGCCACGGTGTTTTTCGATCTGGAGAAGGCCTATGATACCGCATGGCGATACGGTATCATGGAGACTCTCCACACGATGGGGGCGAGGGGACGCCTCCCAATTTTTATATCTGAATTTTTGCGAGATCGTCGATTCCGCGTACGGGTGGGGGGAGCCCTCTCCGGCCTAATGAAGCAGGAAGAGGGTGTCCCGCAGGGAAGTGTCCTCAGTGTCACACTCTTTGCCCTCAGCATCAACGGCATCACCTCGGTGCTGCCAGAAGATGTTCTCGCTACGCTCTACGTGGACGACCTTTCGATCTCTTTTGGCGAGGCCCAGATGCCAACTCTAGAGCGTCGACTCCAACAGGCATTGAACCGCGTCTCTTGCTATGCCGAAGCGCACAGGTTTCGGTTTTCTTTGGCCAAGACTAAGGTGGTGCACTTCTGCCGCCATCCAAGGCTTCACCCCGACCCAGATTTGTTTCTTAATGGGGGTGCGCCTGAATGTGGTTGAGTCGCACCGTTTTCTTGGTCTTGTATTCGACCGACGCCTCACCTGGGAGGCTCATATTCGCAGCCTTAGGGTCTCTTGTACCCGCGCCATGGACATTCTCCGTTCCGTGACGTTCAGCGCTTGGGGCGCTGATAGGGCTACTGCCTTACTTTTTTATCGATCCTTTGTTCGTTCGAAGCTCGACTACGGATGCGAGTTTTATGCATCCGCAGCCGAGCGTTTATTGCGGAAGGTGGATTCGATCCACCACACCGGCCTTCGCCTTGCGACCGGTGCCTTCCGCACTTCCCCCATTGAGAGCCTGTTGGTCGATGCTGAGGAGATGCCACTCGCTCTGCGCCGCGTGCAGTGTATCACTCGACTGTACTCGCGAGCAAAGCGCCTCCCTCAGTCGCCAACAGCTCTCACTGCATCCGCAGCTGATCTCGATGGTGCCTATGCCGTCGAGAGACGCCAGTCATACCCTAAGCCTTTTGGGTTTAAGGCCAGGAAACTCCTTCGAGAGGTAGATATCGCTCTCGGGCCGGTGGCGCCCCTGGTTTTGCCCAGGACGCCACCCTGGAGGGTACCACATTTGGCTATTTGTCGCCACGCCTCTGCTCCCAAAGCTTGTACTGCGCCGGGAGTATTGCGTTCGACCTTTTTGGAGCACACATCGTGTCACGCTGGAACCGTGCCAGTGTATACGGATGGCTCCAAGTCCCAAGAGGGGGTCGGCTTCCACGCCGTATCCCCTCTGTTTGAAGTCAGCGGGGCTCTACCAAGCGCTGCGTCTGTCTTCACGGCCGAGCTGGTGGCAATACACCACTCGGTACGGGAGATTACGCGACGTGCCCGGTTCGGAGACCGGATTGTGATCTATAGCGACTCACAAAGCACCCTGAGTGCTCTCGGAGCATTGGAATCTCCGCATCCCCTGGTTCGCGATATCCGTGACGCCACGGTTTTGGCGAGCCGGGCAGATGTCGAGATTATCTTCTGCCGGGTTCCTGGACATGTAGGAATTGCGGGGAATGAGCGCGCCGATGAGGGCGCCAAAGAGTCCGCGAGGACTCTGCGACCGGGCCAGCGTTTCGCTCTTCCTCACACCGACTACATGGCAGGAATACGGGCAGCTCTTCGGATTGCTTGGCAAAGAAGATGGGAGACGGTCGAAGGGAACTTAAAGTTGCGTGCCATTGCGCCGCGACTGTTCCCATGGACCTATCCCCCAATGCCGCGGCTGCTTCAGGTTGCTTTCTGTCGTCTTCGAATCGGACACACTCGTGTGACGCATCGCTACTTGATGGAGCGCTCGCATGCGCCCTATTGCAACGATTGCGTCGTCCCCCAGACTGTTCGGCATATTCTTGTCGAATGTCCCAGTCTGGGTGATCTTCGCGCACGATACCTGTCTCGGTACCGGGATGGGCGGGGTCGCTACCGCCTGTCCCTTGTACTCGGGACGAGTGCGTGCACCATGACTGGTGGACTTATTGACTTTTGGGGGGAGGCCGGCCTTCTCCCTTTCATTTAACCCGGTTTTATTGTTGTTGTTTTTTTTGTTATCATTTTTGTTATTGCTTTGTTATTGTCATTTCTTTTTATTGTTGTTTCCTGTTGAATTTTTTTGAAGTAGCCTAGAACTAGGCTGTTTGTTTATGGCAACTTATGCCTAAGTCGGCAGTCGCCAGATAGCCCCTTAATAAAAAAAAAATATATCATTTCTGCGTACATTACACCGTCAGCTGACTTCGACGCGGGAAACTTCTGCCGCGTCGTGGCACAGTTGCCGAGGCCCTTTCTCCTGCTTGGAGATCTGAACGGCAGGCATCCTCTCTGGTGAGATTACTCAATAAATCCCAGGAGACAAGGCCTTGCCGATCTGATCGAAGAGCTGGAGATAGGTCTCCTAAATGTGGATGAGGTTACGCATCACTTCTGAGAACCGCTTCATTATCTTGCCTTGATCTATCTTTGTGCTCTTCGGATGCACAGCCTGATTTTGATTGGGGGGTGGTCGATGACTTCCTTGGTAGTGATCACTTTCCCATTCAAATATCATTTTCAGGACAACTGCTGCCTTAGAGACCACCTCGGTGGTGCTTTGCGCGGGAGCAGTGGCCTGCATTTCAGGAAATGACTGAATTCTCTATCTCAGTCGAGGAGTTTAGGTCGGTAGGTGAGGCCGTTGAATTCTTCTCCGCAACCTCATCACCGCGGGCCTGACTACTATTCCCAGAACGTCTGGTCGTTTTGCACGCCGACCACTCCCGTGGTGGTCGGCCGAGTGTGAGACGGCCCTCAAACAGAAGCGTTATGCCTGCATGCGCTATAAGCGCCGCCTGATCGATTTCACTGTTGCTGAATTTCTTTGGGCTAGGTTCCGGTATATTTAGAAGCACGTGTCTTCACTTAACGGGAAGACCCCTCTAGCAGAGGTGTGGAGGCGAGTCAAAAGGATTTGGAACAAGTCCGCAGGAATCCCCTCCCGTTCTCCAGGAGAATGGGACCGCGATCTCAGGCCCTGCGTCTGTGGAGGAATCTTTCACGACCGCTTTCTCCGCATTCTCTTGCCGGGCTGCTGCTCCGCCAGCATTTAATGCACGTCGTGATGTCGCGGAAGGCTGCTGACTGGACTTTACCTCCAGAGGCGGAGAACCCTTCAACGACAGGTTTTACTGTGAGTGAGTTGCGTTCCGCTCTTGCTTCGTGTGCGGACACCGCCCATGTTCCGGCCGATGTCCCGTACGCCATGCTTCGACACCTGGGTGAGCGAGGCATGGCCTTTCTGTTAGATTTGTTCAACAGGATTGGGTGGAGGGTCTCCTCCCTGATTTCTGGCGAATCGCTACTGTGCTAGCTTTTCGCAAACCGGGAAGAGATCATTCTACCCCGGCCTTTTTTCCGCCCAATTTCTCTAACCTCCTTCGTGTGCAAGTTGATGGAGAAATTGGTAAATGTTAGATTAACCTTTTTTTCTAGAAAGCGGAGGCCATTTGCGTTCTGGGCAGTGCGGCTTCCGCAAGTTCAATTCCACATCGGATGCTCTGCTTCGACTGGAAAATGCTGTCTGCGAGGCCTTTCTTTGTAGACAGCACTTTACCACGGTGTTTTTCGATTTGGAAAAGGCTTATGATACAGTATGGCAATACGGTATCATGGAGACCCTCCACACGATGGGGGCGAGGGAAAACTTCCCAGTCTTTGCATCTGAATTTTTGCGAGATCGCCAATTCCAGGTACAGGTGGGGGGAGCCCTCTCCGGCCTAATGAAGCAGGAAGAGGGTGTCCCGCAGCGAAGTGTCCCAGCGTTACACTCTTTGCTTTGAGCATCAATGGCATTACCTCGGTGCTGCTTGAAGATTTTCTTGCTACGCGCTCTACCTGGACGACCTTTCGATCTCTTTTAGGGGGGCAGATGCCAACTCTGGAGCGTCGACTCCAACAGGCATTGAACTGCCTCTCTCGCTATGCCGAAGCACACAGGTTTCGGTTTTCTTTGGCCAAGACTAAGGTGGTGCACTTCTGCCGTGATCCACAGCTCCATCCCGACCCAGATTTGTTTTTAAATGGGGTGCGCCTGGAAGTGGTTGAATCGCACAGTTTCCTTGGTCTTGTATTTGACCGACGTCTCACCTAGGAGGCTCATATTCGAAGTCTTAGGGTCTCTTGTACCCACGCTATGGATATTCTTCGTTCCGTGACGTTCAGCGCTTGGGGCGCTGATAGAGCTACTGCCTTACTTTTTTATCGATCCTTTGTCCGTTCGAAGACCGAATACGGATGTGTGTTTTATGCATTCGCAGCCAAACGTCTATTGCGGAAGCTGGACTCAATCCACCACACCGGCCTTGGGCTTGCACCGGTGCCTTCCTCACTTTCCCTATTGAGAGCTTGCTTGTCGATGCTGGAGAGATGCCATTATCTTTGTGCCGTGCCTAGTGCATTACCCGCCTGTACCCACAACGCAGCGTCTCCCTTTGTCGCTAACGGCTGTCAAAGCATCCGCAGCTGATCTCGATGGTGCCTATGCTGCCGAGAGACGCCAGTCATACCCTAAGTCCTTTAGATTTTGGGCTAGGAAACAACTTTGAGAGCTAGATATAGCTCTCGGGCCGGTGGCGACGCTGGTTTTGCACAGAACGCCACCCTGGAAGGTACCACATTTGGCTACTTGTCGCTACGCCTCTGCTCCCAAAGCTTGTACAGCGCTGCGAGTATTGCGTTCGACCTGTTTGGAGCACACCTCGTGTCACGCTGGAACCGTGCCAGTGTTTACGGATGGATCCAAGTCCCAAGAGAGGGTCGGCTTTCACGCCGTATCCTCTCTGTTTGAAGTCAGCGGTGCTCTGCCAGGCGCCGCGTCTGTCTTCACGGCCGAACTGGTGGCAATACACCACTCGGTACGGGAGATTACGCGATTTGCCCGGTTCGGACACTGGATTGTGATCTATAGCGACTCACAAAGCGCCCTGAGTGCTCTCGGGGCATTGGAATCTCCGCATCCCCTGGTTCGCGATATCCGTGACGCCACGGTTTTGGCGAGCCTGGCGGATGTGGAGATTATCTTCTGCTGGGTTCCTGGACATGTAGGAATTGCGGGGAATGAGTCTCTCTCTCTCTCTCTCTCTCTCTCTCTCTCTATATATATATATATATATATATATATATATATATATATATATATATATATATATATATATTTATATATATTAGGGCTGTTCAAGTTCATATTGTGAAAATTTTAAAAGCTGTGGGAGACTTCATGCCACATGTCGTTCTTGTTCCGCTTGTGGTTGTATAGGTGCACATAAAATTTTAACTCGATCTGATAAGATATCAAGGCCCCCCAGAGCGACACATTATTTTCTCCCTTATTATGGACACCACCTGATCCATTATTGGGGTGACGTTGTGAGGCAGTCAAGTGGATTGGCCTTTGGAAGTGTTAATGTGGTGTCTAGAGGTCACCAACTTCTTCATTCTTTTCGTGGTAAATTAGGACGAACATTACTTGTTGTTTGGGCAACTGAAAGTTATCATTTTCAGTCGTGATCACTAACAGAACAGAGAACTTCAATATTTCTAATTTTCCTTTCACAGGTGCAATGGTTTTTATTCGCAAATGTTGGTTCTTGATCGGTCATCCGCAGGAAAACATCACTGAGAGCCGTCTCCCATCAAATGGGCAAGTGCTCCGAAAATTCTACTTCCACCAGTGTCTGGAAATAAAACAAAGGCGGAGGCTGCAAAGGAGACCGTAGAGGAAGTCCTACGGATTTGGCAGAAGGCAGGGCTCCCTACCTCCACACTTCCTTACATCAAGGCGAAGCTGCTCTAGTTAGTGGAGGCCTACGAAGGTTTTCAGAAGCACAAGAAAAGAGCTTCCGAAACGGCAAGGATGAATGAGGAGATATTTCAAGGGGACCTTGATGACTTTTTCGATGTAGCACACAAAGATGCCCTTAAGAAGACTATAAACGAGGAAGACAGGGCCTTCCCATCGGCCAAACAGAGGATCGATCCAGTTCCTCCATGACCAGACTGGACAATGTGTCAGCGAGGCTCCAAGAGAAAAAGCGGAAGCGGGAAGAAGTGGAGGTGAAGCAGAAAAGGGCTGCGGAGATGGGGAAAAAGATTGCCTTGAATGTTGTACGAGGGGCGGTCATTAAGTTTTGCGAATCGGTAGGGCAAAACAGATGAAGGGGGATGGCTGTTTGTGGGGGAGTTAGGAAAAGTTATGACAAGGCAGGACCTGCAGCCGCACGCTCCTGCCTCGTCTATTTAAGAAGCAGTAGCTGATCGCAGATCGTCAGTCACAAATTTTTCAACAATGGAGAAGGTTGAGCACCGCGCAGTGATCAGATTTTTGACCAAGGAAGGCAAGAATGCAAAAGAGATCCATGAACGCATGGTTGCAGTGTACACCGTCACCACCCCTTCCTATGCAACCATTGCTCGCTGGAATATGGAGTTCCGCCATGGTCGTGAGTCCCTTGAAGATGACCCCCGTCCAGGACGCCCGTCAGACGTGACCAACAAGGACAATGTGGCCCGTGTGGAGAGGATCATCCTCCATAATTGACAGGTGAAAGTCGAAGAAATTGAGCGAGAACTTGGAATATCACATGGAAGTGTTATCAACATCATCCACGACAATTTGGCCATGACCAAGGTCTCTGCCCGTTGGGTCCCTAGAAACCTCACGCCCCATGATCGACTTCAACGTCGTTAAACTCCACAAGGCCAGAGTTGCACAAGCTGCCCTGCGCGAGTGCGGATTCAAGGAGCTCAACCATCCCCCTTAAGGTCCAGATCTGGCCCCTAGCGACTACTTTTTATTCCGCCAGCTCATGGCTGCACTGCGTGGACGCCGGTTTGGGGACGATGAAGATGTCCAGCTCGCCGTCTAGGAGTGAATTGAACAGCAGTCGAGAGATTTCTGGTTGTCGGGAATTCGAAGCCTCAGGGACAAGTGGCGCAAGTGCATTGAAGTCGAGGGTAGTTATATTGAAAAATAATAGAACACTTTTCCTCGTATCTCGTTTCCTTATATCCGAATTGAAAAACTTATTGACAGACCCTCGTACCTTCGAACCAGGTGGCCTCATCGTCTTCGTCCTCTCACGGGGAAACGGATAGAAGCGATGCCGTGTTCAAGTGCCTAAGTCCTCCTAAGAGAAGAGCTGGAAATAAGTCTGTCAAAGGAAGTGACAACCAAACTGGACCGCTTCAAGGTCTCAGATCCGGCTGCGATGACAGTGGTAGGAGCCGTGGCCCAGGCAACCGGTCAGAACATCGACAACATCACGCCCTCTACGAGCTCCATCCGCCGCCATAGGAGAAAGAACCGAAAGGAAGTGGCCACTGCAGAGAATATCAAATTCCCATGGAGATGCCTTGTGCTACTTCTGCCTGACATCGTTGGGGGACGTCAACGCATTGAGAGGCTAGCCATTCACGTCACAGGTAGGGACAAGGAGTACTTCTTGGAAGCAGCCAAGATCACCCAAGTCACTGGGCATCACATGGCGGAGGCTGTCCTCATTCAAGGAATCGTGTTTGGCACTACTGCCTCGAACATGGGTCCCAATAAAGTAACCTGCATCAAGCTTCAGGAGGGTCTGGGGAGGAATCTCCTCTGGTTTGCGTGCAGGCACCACATCCTGGAAGTGATCCTTGGGAACGATTTTAAACACTGTTAAGGTCCATCTGGCTGGCCTAACGTCACTCTCTTCGTCCGGTTCTGGGACCAGTGGTACTTCCTCGACCTAGAAATCTTGGACGTCCTCCATGGATCAAGAAAGCCTCCTTCCTCTCCTGACAGGTAAGCTGTCTGATGCAATGGAGACCATTGAGCAAGCACAAGAGTGCCATCAAACATGAAAGCCATACAAGAGACGCATACAAGGAGCTCTTGGTTCTCTCCTACATCTTCCTCTGATGCGATATTGGAACGAGTTTCAAGATAAGGGCACCAGGGGCATTTCATCAAGCGAGATGGATGTGGAAGGGAATCTACGCTCTCAAGATTTTCCTCTTCAGGTCTCTTTAGGCTGACCTCTCACGAACCTCGAGCCATGGAACAGGTGTCCCTATTCGTCGCCGTCCTTTACGCCATTCCCTGGAACGATGCCATGGTTCCTTCCCATGCTTCCTACAACGATCTCCTTTTCATGAGGGAACTTTTCAGAGGAATCCCTAATGAGCGCGTTACTGAGGGGCCCTGAAGGCATTCAAGCGCCATCTCTGGTGCGTTAGGAAGACTTGGTTCATCTCTCTCTCTCTCTCTCTTCGACGAAATGGCAACAAAGGAAGAGAATGCCTCCATGGTCTAGAACATGAAGAGAGAGGGGAAGAGGCTGAACTGTTTAAACGGAAAGGCCTTTAATCACAACAAGCCTCTTTCAGCCTTCTTTAGTTTCCGGTCGAGAAAGACGTTGGATCGCCTGCTCCCAGGACAAGGAGAGGAACTCGCCACACTCTTGGGTAAGAGCTCCACAAGTTGGGAGGGAGTTCCTGATGGAGGTCCTTTAGGAACGGTTTTTTGTCTTTTTTCAGTTATCAGTGATGTCATTCTATTTCTACTTCACTGTGTGCGAAAGGAAATTTATTAAAACTTCTTTTTCATATTTTCTAACTTTTTGTTTGTTTGTTGAAAATTCTTGCTTCCTGGGGGACTTCTAAGCAATGTCCGATTACAATAAACTTGGTACGTATCTTTGACTTTTTTAGTGGAACGAAAACAACATGTGACAGTTTCTCATATGTGTATATATATATATATATATATATATATATATATATATATATATATATATATATATATATATATATATATGAGCTGTGTTCTCTCATTTATAAGGCAGTATGGTGGGTAGGGTATCTATCATAGGATTCATCTATGGATTCAATTTGAAAAATGTATTTGTACACTGAGGATGAGGGTTGTTTGCTTTGGTTTTTTTTAATTTTAGGAGCCCATCTGGAGACTGCCTACTAGGGCAGAAGTCGCCGTACTTACAAGAGCCTACTACTAGGCAATATATAAGAAAAATAGATGACAATATGTAAATAACAACGATAAAAAGTAAAAAAGCTAAACAAAACAAAAACAAAAAAGGAAAACAAAGCAAAAGGGTAACAAGAAGGAAGCTCGCTCCGGGGTCGGGGTTAGGCCCGCCTCCCCTTGGCCCAGGAACATGCGACCTACAAAAAAGTGCTAAAGTTGAGTAGGCCAGTCTCATCCAAAAAGTCATAAGTCCACAAGTGACTGTGCATGAACCAGTCCCGAGTACAAGGGATAAGCGGTAGCGATCACGCTCGTCCCGGTACCGGGACAGGTAACGTGCGCGAAGATCACCCAGAATGGGACATTCAACAAGAATCTGCCGAACAATCTGGGGGACAACTTAGTCGTCACATTAAGACACGGGCAAGCGCTACATCAAATGGCGGTACGTCACGCGCGCGTGTCCAATTCGGAGACGACAGAAAGCAACCTGAAGCCGTTACGGTATTGGTGGGTAAATCCATGAGAACAGTCGCGGTACAATGACACGCAACGTTAGGGTCCCATCAACCGTCTCTTATCTTCTTTGCCAAGACGCCCGAAGAGCAGTCCACATTCTTACCATGTAAGTGGTGTGAGGAAGAGCGAAACGCTGTTCTGGTCGTCTAGTCCTCGCGAACTCCTTGGCATCTTCATGGACACGCTCATTACCCGCAATTCCGACATGTCCAGGAACCCAACAGAAGATAATCTCGACATCCGTCCATGTTCGCCAGAACCGTGACGTCACGGATATCGCGAACCAGGGAATGCAGAGATTCCAATGACTCGAGAGCTCGCGATGGATCACAATCCGGTCTAGAAGCCGAGCACGTCGCGTTATCTCCCGTAGAGAGCGGTGTATTACAACCAGCTCGGCCGTGAAGATAGCGCAGTGCATGGCAGAGCCCCGCTGAATTCCCACACAGGCAATACGTACGGCGTGGAAACCGTTCCCCACTTGGGACCATTCGTATACATTGGCATGGTTCTATAGACGAGCTTCAAACGAGTAAATGATCGATAAAAAAGTAAGGCAGTAGCCGTATCAACGCTCCAGGCGCTAAACATTACAAAGCGAACAATATCCATGGCGCGGGTACAAGAGATACTAAGGCTGCGAATACGAGTCTCCCAGGTAAGGCGTCGGTCTATAGCATACGAGAAGTGCAGGCAAGCGGCTTAAAAGCTTCGTTTGAATGAGTCTGTTGAGAATCAGGATGGCCGAGTGGTTTCGCCGCTGGCTAACAGTGGTCCAGCGACGCGGGAAGCTGTTCGCAACTCGCATACGCTATTATTTTTTCTTTGACTTCTTTCCTACTCCCCTCTATATACAGGCTAAATAAAAGACCAAGTAAACGGTGCAAGGCCACCCCTTCCAGAGGAATCCAATTTAGAAACAAGTCTGGGTCTGGATGGAGCCGTGGATCACGGCAGAAGTGCACCACCTTAGTCTTGGACAAGGAAAACTGAAGCATGTGCGCTTCGGCAGAGCGAGAGACGCGGTTCAATGCGTGTTGTATTAGACGCTTCGGAGTTGGCCTTTGGGCCGCGCCAAAAGAGATCAAAAGATCGTCCACGTAGAGTGTAGCGAGAACCACTTTCGGCAGCACCAGGTGATGCCGTTGATGGTCAGGGCAAAGAGTGTGACACTGAAGACACTTCCTTGCCGGGCCCCCTCTTCCTGCTTGAATTGGGCGGAGAGGGATCCCACCCACCCATAAGTGGAATCGACGATCTCGCAAAAATTCAGATATGGAGATTAGCAGGCACTCATCCCCCCCATCGTGTGGAGGGTCTCCATGATACTGTATCGCCACGCGGTATCATAGGCCTTCTCCAGATCGATAAATATCGTGGCGTAATTCTGTCTAGCAAGGAAGGCCTCGCAGACAACATTTTCCAGTTTAAGCAAAACAGTCGACGAAGAGTGGAACTTGCGGATGCCGCCCTGTGCATATAACAGATGCCCTCCGCTGTCCAGAAAAAAAGCTAACCTAACATTTACCAATTTCTCCATCAACTTGCACACGCAGGGGGTTAGAGAGATTGGGCGGAAACCGGCTGGTGTAGAGTCATTTCTCCATGGTTTTCGAAAAGCGAGCATATTAGCGATTCGCCAGGAGTCTGGGAGGATACCCTCTACCCAGATCCTGTTGAACAAATTTAAAAGTAAGGCCATGCCTCCTTCACCGATGTGTTAAAGAATGACAAAGGAGACATCGTTCGGACCAGGGGCGAGGTCCGCGCACGAAGCGAAAGCAGAATGCAACCCTCTCAATGTTTACCTGTCACGAAATGGTTCTCCTCCTCTGGAAGAAAAGTCCAGTCGTAGACATTCCGCGACTTCACGACACCCAGTGAATGCTGGCGGAGCAGCATCCCGGTGAGAGAATGCAGAAAAAGCTTTCACGAAGGATTCCGCCATGTAAGCGGGGCCCGAGATTCCGGTCCCATTCTCCTGCAGAACGGGAGGTGGATCATGCGAGAACTAGCTTCGAATCATTTTGTCTCTACACCTCTGGTAGAGGGGTCTTCCCGTTAAGTGAAGACACGTATGCCAGCAAGGAAAACTGGCGGGCGTGCTTCGAAACACACCGGAACCTAGCCATAACTCGATGAAATTAATCGAAGGTGAAATCTGTCGGGTTGCGCTTATAGCGCATGAAGGCAAAACGCATCTGTTTGAGTCCTGCCTCACACTAGGAATAGTAGTTAGGCCGACGGCGATGAGATTGGTGGAGAAGAACTTAACGGCCTCGTCTATTGACCTAAACTCCTCGACTGATACAGAGAAATCAGTCATTTCCTGAAATGCGGAGCACCACGCCCGCGCCAAGCCGCACCGGGGAAGGCTCTCTAACGACAGCGGCCCAATAAATGATATCTAAAAGGGAACGTGATCACTAACATTGAGGTCATCGACTACCCTCCACCCGAACTCAGGCCCTGCATCCGGATAGCGAAAAGATAGATCGAGACAGGAAAATGAAGCAGTTCTAGGGCAGGGATGCGTAAACTCATCCTCATTTACGACACCTATCTCCAGCTTGTGGATCAGGTCTGAAGGACCTGACCCCTGAGATTGATCGAGTCGTCTTTCAGATTGGTTGTTTCCCGTTCAAGTCCCTGAGCAAGAGAAAGGGCCTCGGCAACCGTAACCAAGACGCGGCGAAAGTCCCCCTGTCGAAGTCGAATGAGGCTGGAATGTACGCAGAATTAACAGTGTACCTCCTATCCATTTGCAACTGCACAGCTACTGCCTGAAAGAAGGTGTTTAGAATGAAGAGAAGAACGGAGACATCATGCTGGGTGTAAATGGCACATCCTCCTGCCCGGCCCCCATCCTATGGTGGTGGGGTCGCAAATTCCTTATACCCCAGGAGGGTTTGCAGGGGGCACGCGCCCAGCATGGTCTCCTGCAAAAGATAGCTAAGGGAAAACGGGAGGAGACGAGCATCCGCTGCTCCTCCCAGTTGGCCCGGAATACGCGGCAATTCGATTGAAGGAATATTTCCTCCAGAGAAGACCCTCAAGGGAATGGCCGTACGCTTCTCGGAGGCAGAACTCCGGGCGCTGTTGGCCGGACATTGCTCTGAAGTCGCTGTTGCCTTCGAGGACTTATCGGGAGAGTTTGTGCTCGCCCTTCGACTCTTTTCCTCCCTCTGCCTTGAAACCTTAGGCAGGCGGGGATCCCTCCTTTGGAGTGTCCACCACCTTCGAGTCCCCCAGCCTAGCATTCGGTGAGGGCGTAGGAACTGAAACTCCTATAGTGCTGGCCTCGTTACGGGAGGCAGATTTAGAAACCCAGGAAGATGGCCTCACGACCAACTTCAGGAGTGTTGGCTCATATGAGTCTAACGACTCGGTGGAGGCACGCGGCCGTTTCGCCTTACAGGAAATGGTCACGCTGGAGGAAGGAGGGGGGGGGAGCCCTTGTTTTAGACGGGATTTGGTATGAACCCTTTATGCCGCTAAGTCTACCAGGGAAGTGCCCAGCACGAGGGTTCCGAATGGGCGCAGAAACGACCATGCTCGTAGGCCTGGATGAGCCAGGATCAGAGGGTTGTCTTTCTTAACATTGAGGCATAAGGCGTCCCAGGCAGCACCGGGCGCGCCAGGAACAAGTCCTTAGCCTCGCGGAATGAGAGTCTATCCTGGGCCTGAACGGCCAGGATTTATTTCTCAAGGAGATACGCACCACATTGCTTCGGAGAAGCCGAGTGCGGCTCTCCGGAACTAACACACTTGGCCACACAATATTTGGACTTTTCGTGGGCATACCTGGATGCGGTTGAAACGGAGTGGGGGCAGCCCACTTTGCTCATAGAGACTAAGACTTGGAGTTCAGGACGCCCGCTCGATAGTCGTACTTCCTTGTTAGAGATTGTCTTCAACATTTGGGGGGGGAGAGAAGAGTTGTGGCTGCTCAAGAGTAAACATGGTATTTATAGTCTAGTGTCGATTGATCTCGGGGATGTGTAAAGCATTAAAAAAAAGAGTCCGTCCTTCGCTTCAAAATGTGGTGTGTGATCGCTCCTCTAATAATTGGAGGTCATTCAGGCATTTCTCATTTATGTAGCCTATGTGCAAAATCTCGGTTAGTTTGAAATAGTCTATGATTCCAAGACATTTGATTCGGGAGGATTATTTCAATGCTATTCCTCGTTTGGGAAAGGCTTTTGTTCCCTTCCCCCTCTTACCTCTCTCAGACCTTTTCTTTTTTCATGGGTCCGCCCAACGACGTTCTGGCATTTTCGTGGCGAAGGGGGTCAACCCCGTGGCCCTTTCGGCTCCCCTCGTGCTGCAAACCAAACTTTTATCACACTCCTTTTCACCCCACACCCTATTATTTCCTTTTACTGCTTTTTGTTTCTCTAATCAATTTGCTCTGTCTGACCTTTGCTTGTTTTTTTGAGTGATTTTTTTCTTTAGTGGAGGTTGGGTATCTCCTTCCCCTTCGTTTACCGATGCTCAAGGCGAAACCCTTCATTGTCCTTTTTCTTCGCCCGTCGAAGAACTTAGGCAACCTTTTTGCCCCATAAAGATGGTGTGGTGGATCTGTACTCACTCTCCAAGAGGCTGTAGCGGACGCAACCGAGTCGAGAGTTGCAGTAACACCGGGCCATTGTAGGCCTCCATGAGACGAGTCTTAAGGGAGAATGTGAAGTTAATTTTGTTTGGTAGAGCTCATCTTAAACTTAAAACTTCCCCTTCTTGTAAGGGTTCTTTCTCCAAACGTTTCTTAGTACTCCGTTCAACCTTCTCACGCTCGTGTGATCCCTATCGCACCAATGTTGGCCCATATCTAGATTATCCACGCTATTTGTTCTTGAATTTCTTGTATTGTCCCCCCCCCTTGCAAAATTGACGTGTTTGAGTTCCGATGTGGTGAATTCCGCAAGATGTGGTCAACAGGTAGTGGTGAAATTGTGGTTGAGGTATTATCTCACTCTCAACATAACCTTGGCCGAAATCTGTATGCGATTGCCTAAGTTCCCGTAACTCTATCGTCCACATATCCTCTGAGTTTTTGTCAAAGGTGTCGTACATTCGAATGAATTTAGGAACTACGATCTCCCCACGTTTCCAGAGTAAGCTTCGTGCCCAACACGTCACGCATGCAGACAGGCTGACTACAACTGTAGGGTCTGCTCGAGTCGCAACTGCCACTTTGATTGACGTTTGAGCACCAGGAACAGCCCAAGTTTATTTAAGCTGGGTACTTTCGTGTCCAGGCAAGTCCTTATGTCAAATTACCCAGACATTACTTCAACTGTTACCATTTTGACATCTTGTTCGTGCCTGTCCGTGCTCCTGTCCCTGTGTAAATTGTGGTTTTAATTACCATTGAATACCGCGCTGTCCTAACTTCGGTGGTGCTCACAGTGCTGCGTCAAAGAGGCGACCAATCTTCATATACGAAAAGGACGCCTTCGTTTTGCACGACTCTGTGTCCAGGCATGAGAGAGGCTCTCCAATGTGCTCGAACACCTGCGATGACATGTAGCATGTCATTGCACATATTCTACCGCTATCATCAGCAGTGTACCAGATATACCTACGATGTAACGCTCTCATATCGAAATACCAAGCGTTGGTCCCAGCACCCCGGCGGCTATGGCTTAGACCAGCATGGCGACATCAGACGTTATTTGAAAGAATCATTTGTATAGAATAGTGATGCTGCTTCTAACGGGCCCTGGGGTAAGAGAAAGGCTCCCTTACCTTGGTTTCCCGCCAATAAGCGGGCTGCCTCTGGAGATGACTCGGCTAAGCCTGAGCGTCTTTAATGGACTCTTCTCCTGCTGCTCAATATTCTTCGTCATCGAACCTGTCCCGTTCTTCACAGGAAATACGACCCTTATCGGTCCAAACGGTTGCAGAAATAAATCCACTGCCTTGAACTTTACCACGCACGCATGTACTGCCCACTCTACCTCCTGCTCATGATCCGATGAAAGCCGATGTTATTCCAACATGGTCAACCGCGGTTATTGGATCAACCCCTCCCATATCTCTGACATCGAACGGTTCATCAGCCCACGTTTCTGGATCTACAGTCTGAAATTCTCTCTCTGACCTGCCGTTCCCGCCGAGCTGCGCGCCACAGTCCTAGTCAGGGACCCCTGATGTTCCTGAGGGTCCTCGGAAATATCCGCCCGTAACCGCTTTTTCAAGGATCTCTTCCCCTGCTATATCAGGCTTATCGAATCTGTTTTTCGCCTCCAAGCTCTTTGGGACGCACTTCAAACTTAACCTCAAGCACAAAGGAGAAAACGCTATCTACTGTGGTATCTAACCATCCCACAATATCCTCCATTTTACATAGGAATTATCGAGGCGTCCTTCCCAAGTGGGAGGAACTCAAAGTTCTTTTGACGACTCTCCTCCCCGCTGTTGTTTGTTTTCAGGAGAACAAACTGGGTACCCGCTCTTTTTCGACGGTACCCGGTTTTTGTATTTTCAACTCTATTGCTCCTGTCGGGGTGTCTCTTATGGTTTCGTCATTCCGCCATGTTTGTCCCTTCTCTATTCACATTACCCTCCAAGCTGTTGCCTTGAGGGTTTTTCCTGAAGGCAATTGCGATCAGTGATATCAGTTCTTTCCTCTCAGAGTGTGCATCGGCGACCCTGTCAGTCTGACTTGGCATTATACTCTTCCTTCCATCAGCGGCGCGTCATCAGCAGCTGGCAGTCGATGCGGTCTTAAAAAGTGTAAAACTTAGGTGATTCCGCTTTTCCACGAACAAGACGAAGGCAATATATTTCCACCGGGATTGAGGTGGCTCTTATTTTGCCACCTATCCCTCTACACGTTGTAGAAATAGAGTTCGTCTCTGAGTTTTAAATCATGGGCGTAACTCTTAACACCAAGTTATCCTGGTTGGGCCAGGAGCAGAGGGTGCTTTTCTAACTATTGAGGCATATGACGTCCCAGGCAGAGCCGGGCGCGCCAGGACCAAGTCCTTAGCCTCGCGGAATGAGAGTCGATCCTGGGTCTGAATGGCCAGTATTTCTTTCTCAAGGAGATAAGCACCACATTGCTTCGAAGAAGCGGGGTGCGGCTCTCCGCAATTGACACACTTGGCCACACATGATTTATATCATAGATGCTATTAGAAATAAACAGCAAGACACTGAAAAAAGTGGAACTTTCAATCCCTGTAAACTGAGCAATTAAAAGAGAGGCTATTTAAGGAGTTACAATGGACATTCAAGCTGATAAAGTTCTAAACATTGAATAAAATTATCTGTATCTTACCTAATATTGATAATTCATTCAGCTTAGTGTACACTAATGAGAGAGAGGCACATTTCTGTATCCCCCCCGAAATGCTCGTTTTCCATAAAGAAAACGAATGGACGAAGTTGAATTTATTTGCTTTGGGAGGATATCAGTCGTAGTAACACTATATATTGTATTAGTCTAATTGTTGGGTTAAAATAATTGAGCATTACACGAGGGAAAACTTCAATTGCTGCGTTCAAATTTTGATTAGATGAATTAAAAATGATCTCATCAAACCCCAGACCCACCTGCCCATTTAGCAGATTTTGGTTTGGCTACTTTGTTTAGTAATGTGACCAAATGACCTCCTAGGTGTAATTTGGATTTGAGTTGGGGAAGGGGTTCCTGCAAAGTCTTACCTTGTATCATGGACGAAGCATCGGCGCGCGATAACCTTTCAAATTTAACTTTTCATATATCATTCACTCTATTACATGGCTGAGTACTTCTCTCTCTCTCTCTCTCTCTCTCTCTCTCTCTATATATATATATATATATATATATATATATATATATATATATATATATATATATATATATTATTGAACCAGATAGCGCGATTTTGCTTCGTTTTTCTAATACGTAGTGACTTTCTGAATGCTTTTAATAGATTGAATTTATGTGAATATCCAACTTTACCCCCTCAATTGTGTGTCATGGCGTTATATCAAATAAACTTTTCCATGTTTTCTATTAACTAACTCTCCTTGAAATGAAATTTGCTCAGACTTATTGTAGTTGGAATTAATGCAAATGTATTAAGCAAAACTCCATCATCTGGCACTGATCTTTGCCAATTAAGAATCAAAACAGTTGAACCATCTCGAGGGAAACGTCGTCAAATACATGAGAAATTTTCCACTTCAGGTTTCCCTTTGGCTATTAGTTTATTGTCCCCACGACCACTTTAAATCCTGGATGAGGGCCCCAGACCAGATAAAAAATTGAAATAATGATCAAAATATTATCTGGTGGCAAGCCCAGAATACCAAGCTCGGTCCTCGTTGTGAGCGGTAGTACTGTTTTGCCACCAACCAACGACTACGGAAGCGATCGTGATTAATTAGATGGCAATTCTGGGCAGTGGGGACATTGAGACACTCTGTAGGCTCTGAGGTCGAAGTGTTTTGTGAGAAACAACGCTGCGGAAATGAGAGCTATGATTTCATTGCTTATGCTAATGACAGCTTGTGTATATCGCTTTGCCTCCGATCATCCATTCAGACTCACGAACCACTGCTAGGTGACTAGCTCCCTATAAACATCGAACGTTTTTTCTGATCGTTCTAGCTGGGATTTAATGTCTTATCCACTAGGACGGAGAGATGTCCTTCACTACCTCTTCCTAGCTGTACAGCTATATAAAAGCTCATTGTGCGAATAGTAAAAGATTTGGTGAAAAGAATTCCTTTGTATTTTGTAATAATTGACATCTGTCAATGTTTACAGCTTCAATTATCCTCAATCTTTCCCAACTGTATCCTTCACATGTGTTGTTCCTCAAAAATTTCATTTTCATCTTAATGGACCAACACGACTCAGCAGATAGCAACTAATGTGGCGGCATCATAAATGTATCAACATCATTTCGCTTGAAATGAAATCGCCCTTTTCAAAATAGAAAAATAAGTAACATTTTTCGTTTACAGAATGCACCAAATAGAGATATCCTTTTTCTTGAAAGGAAACGACCTGAAAAACAATAACAGAATAGGATCAGTCCGTATACAAATCATTTTCATTAAAACAAAGGTAATTTTAAAAATTGATTTTGCACTTTCCATCTGGCAAATGAAGAATATTGGATGCTAAATACTTTATCAAAATAATATAAATTGCACCAAGAGAAAATAAATAATTTTTGCTCATAACAGAGCCTCTTGGCTCATGGCTACTATCTTCCTTAAATATTAGAAATTGGGTGGATTACCCAATGGGATATTCATAGAGTATTATTCATATGCTATATTTTCTGTTGACTGGTAGAAAGTTTTTTTTGCATTAAATATTGAGACAAACTCGACTACGTTGATCACCCAAGGCGAAAAGATAAGAATACTCATCGTGAGAAGATGTTTCTATTTATAAAAAAAGAAAGATTAAATGTTAATTTATAGACTTTGAAATGGGACAAGTTCGTTCGTATTGATTGTTGTCCTGTTTAATGGCCCGGGTAGATCGTGGGCGAGAGCATGTAACAAATTTAAGGTTTTCCTTTTGTTTGAAGGGATGGTACTGAGCTAGTTTTCGCGCAAAAGTGGATGGAAGGCAATCCCCTACATAGATAGTTTCTGTAGTTGCATTTTTGGCTGGAGATGGCTAGACATCCATTAAATATTCGAAGTCTTGAAGGAAGTAGAATGTTTATGATAAAATCAGCCTCAGGATTCCGCTTTTAAAATCTGCTCTGTCTCCGTCTTTTCCGTATCTCTCAGGCGACATAAATTCATGTAAATATGAATTTAAGCGAGATACCTTGCAAATTGAGATTGACTGAATAACACATTTGTGTCAATTCCTATAGTTTTTACGTGTTCGTGTCTGTAATCCAGTAATTCTCTCAACAAAACAAATAGAATTATTTAATGTTTTGTGAGTAAATCCAAGAGGATGAGCTTGTAAGCTTTTTATTCATGACATTCTTGACTTTGCTACTTTTTTATTTATTGGTAGTAAGGGAACTGCATCTCTCTTGTCAACAATCTATACCATCGGCCAAAATTATTAGATATTGGGAAAACATGACTCGTCTATTTCTACCATCATACCAGGATCAACAAGTCGGACTGGATTATCTTCAAAGTAATTTAAATAAAAAAAAATATCTGTAAAAAATATAATTATTAACATGAGTTTTGTTTTGAATAAGTAAAATGATTTGGGGTCTTTTTTGATTGGTTCTAGACAAAACAGGAAATAGCCATTTCTTCAGAAGATTTAACTTATAATTTTCCTGAATATTTTTCTCTATGTAGTTGATGAATGTTTTTCCATGTCATAATTTGATCCTAGCCACCATACTGCATAGCATTTGAAATAAAGTGATTATTATATTTTATCAAATTAATCAGTGGAAATTGTTTTCATTTATTATCAAAGAAGGCAAAACATCTTGAAAAAAATAGCCTGAGAATCTTGGATATTCATCCATAATTCGTATCTTATGTTACATTATAAAAAAGCGTTCACTGTAAAATTCGCATTTTTGACTAAAACTATTGTTAATTCAGACCTTTAACATGAATGACTCTGAATACTACCTTTGATGCTCAGTTCCATAACAATCACCCAGATTTCTTACGATCCATCCACGTATATTTTAATTAATTTACTTTGATTCTTATTCATTATTTTATTTTTCGCCTAAATTTTCCTGTTACTCTCACAGCTTAGTGACTGTACTGAAATTTCTTATCTCTAATTCGAAACTAAATTGCATAGAAAGGAATTTTTCCTGGTTCTATTTTAGAATCATATATTTTATTTGTTTATCGCCTAAAGTACTTTTAAATTAAGTTCTACGCTGAGAATTGATTCCACCCAACCAGTGTCAATCCAACCAATTTTTCGAGCATTGAGAGATAATGGCAAGATAAATCATATTTATTTTAAAAACAGAAAAGATGAAAAATAATTTTTGCCTCCTCGTTTAAAATGGCGTGAAATCACCACTAACCACTACATTATAAAAATATGATTTCTTTCTTTCGGTTGAATAAT
The DNA here is from genome assembly GCA_963969495.1 of Ceratothoa steindachneri. Lineage (NCBI taxonomy): Eukaryota > Metazoa > Arthropoda > Malacostraca > Isopoda > Cymothoidae > Ceratothoa > Ceratothoa steindachneri. The sequence continues at coordinate 234,104,963 of OZ018318.1, forward strand.
ACTAAATATCATTTTCTCTTAGTTGATATTCCCAAATTGCCCAAGAGCAAATGGTAAAGTTCAGAAAAAATAGATAAAATTATTGAATGTTTTGGAATTTCTTTAAAAAAAAGGTATTAGATATATTGAATTTCAGAAAATTTCTAAGAGATTTTTTTTCTTCGTTCGGTTGTAAACTAGGTACAGTTGTGTAAAACAAAATGATAAAATTCTAAAAATGAATATCATTATCGAAATTTCGGAAATTTTTAAAACAAAAGAATTACAAATAGTAAAAATCATAAAATTATCATCATCATTGCAGTCATTGCATGTGATAATTATGTACTATTTGCATGTAAATGCATTGCATTTTGAACATGTGGTTGAATGATTTTGGTCTTTACTTCTTGGGCATAATCTGTATCTATATCTCGATGGCCCTGCTTGTACTAAAGGACATGGTACATCCTAAGGTATACCTTGTTGAAGTCGAATTCCCTTTCTTAGTTCTCGAGAAAGAGACTGATTACTAGCTCGAGAAATCTGGTGTGGTCTTACCAAAGTATAGGCAAACTCTTAACTGGTGGTCTTACTCCTGGGAAATGAGTCACTATATTATGGCTCATGTTCTTATATTTGTCCTAGGGGTACATTTCTTGCATCTTGTACCATCCTTTCCTAAAAGGTAATCTGCATGCGTTGTCTATTCATCACCAGTGTCTTGTTCAGATGTACTTCCCTGTTCTGAGTCAGAATGGTTATCACTAAATTCCTCGTTGTCATCTTCCCTTCCTCAGGACCAACAACTTCAGCCTCACCTTCTTCTTCTTCATCAAGGGGCCTGCCCCTCAATATATATATATATATATATATATATATATATATATATATATATATATATATATATATATATATATATATATATCTAAAATAAATGGCTCCTAGAACATCATGTGGCAAAAAGTCAATATTATATTTAATTTTTAAAATATTATCAACATTTTGAAAAAGACAAGTACTCCATAAGATATGAGAAATTTTATTTAAAAATCTACAAATTTTAGTTTAAATTTTAAAACACAAACTAATTTGTAACCAACTAACATAATAAGTAAAAGTAAGCATATCTGCAAAATTACAAATTCGATAGATATACTCAGTAACGTGAAGAAAATTTTAAACTTACCTCCCATAAAATGATCTCGTGTCCATTTTTCTGATACGTAAGTAGGCGTGTGGCGCCAGCACCAATACAAAAAAGTTTCACAACTAGGCGCGTGGGGTCAGAACATACAAGTAAATTCATACACCTAAATTGGCCTCAAACGTGAGGAACAATGAAATATAAACATCGATGCTAATAACTCAGCTATTGTGGGTGTGGTCATTACAGTTTTGCCAGATATATCTAAAAAAATATTTGGGGGGAATGGGGTCAGTATGATTCCACGCGACCAGTTAAGGGTTGAATTCCCATAAAAGTCTTCTTGGCCTTTAAGCCTAGAAATTAAGCTTCGATGTGAATAAAGAATAAAGTTTTCTTTCGTATATTCATTGCTTTTATCAAATTTATTTCTAAGATTTGATTTTTTTCTAACTGCAAAAGAACAAACTCTCACCTCCTTACGTTATTTGGAGACCACGTGCGAGTGTATCTCGCCATGTATAACGTCACTTCCTGTTCGAGATCATTCGAGAAGTTTCGACTCCTGGGAGTCGAATTTGTCCAGAGCCCTTCTTCCCCCGGCGAGGAGGAGAGAACGAGCCGGGTTTTTTTTTCACGCCTTGCCGGTAAAGGCTGAATTTTCGTTCGCTTCACGGATTAAGATGCTTGGAGCTTCCTCACCTACTGCACCGAATCCCCCTTTCCTCAGTACTGATCACTCGTACAAATACCTGGTTTTGACTTGAGATCGGTGAGTCCCGCAGGCACCTAAAAGTCGCCCTCCTCGTCTCGAGTCGAAGTCCCGTGAACGTTCACCAGAGAGCAAGAGTTTCTACGCCGTGATTATATCCCAGTCAATTGCTAGCTTCTGTAAACGGCAATATTTCAAAGTTGCGCGACGGTCTCCTTTCGTTTAATCGATCCAAAGAAAATCTGCATCGATTACCTATAAGGAAAAGAAGTTTCCTCTTCCAGTTGAATTACAAGAAATCCCACATTACCCCGTTGAACATCATCCTTAAAAATTGGCTATCTTCATCGCTATTCCTCGGAAGGTTGGTTCGGATCGTGCCCCAATCGCCTCCTCCCAAGCAGCACCTTCCTGGATGTCACTGACCCGTAAGATTGAAACCCCCTTAATTTTTATTATTGTCAAGTTCACCCTTTTGATCTAAGTATAGTAACGCTAATTAATTAATTTTATTTGAGAATCCATCCTTATCATAATTATAAAGAGACTATTTCATTTTTAAATAATTCCCTTTTGCCTATTTTTACTCTTATTTTGATATTTGTAAATAAACTTATACTTTTGTTGATTCATCTTTAACTAACCTTCAACGATACTTTCGGCCTACTCAAGTAAATCTCGCCAACCATTTTTGCACTCTGCCTGATTTGTTAAGGATTTGAAACCCAATGCCTCGAGTTTGACCTCCTGGTCGATCGATAATCCATGCGAACAGTCCTTAAACGGTTCGCGTTGCAGTAGGTGATTAATTCACCCCCCACATAATATAGGAGTACTGTATAGTATACAGTGGTGTATTACAACACTAACCTTATACTTTTTACTTCCTTAACATAATAATGAAGATAATAAAGACTTAAATAAAATACGAAGAAACATTTAATGTCGAGCTTAATAAAATTTTAGAAGAAAATAAAGAATCCGACTACAAAAGAGAAGATCAAAAAGAAGTTATTCAAAAAGTTATTGAAAGTATTTTGCTAGAAGATATATGAAAATACAAAAATAATAAATATATTTCAGAAGAATTTGACCCCATAGGAAACATCTGTTCAATTCGGTGTGTGGATGTAGACCATATCTCCAAGGTATATTTTGTGGTATAGGAAGGACCAAGTGATGGAAGGGAGTTCGTACGTATGGGTTGTTTACGTACTACACCCCCCAAAAAACCTCCGTGATTAATGTTATATCTCTCTAAGAGTGCTATATATTATTATCTTGATTATTACTGATTTAAACGTGGAGGGTTTCCTGTGCCATACTTAGCGTTTCGAAGATAGATTTTAAAAAATTGTCAAAACAAACTAAAACTTTAATTAAAAAAAACAAAAAAACATGAACCAAAGAAATACCACACACTAAATAAAGTTTTAGTTTGTTTTGACAAATTAAGAAAAAATTGTCAAAACAAACTAAAACTTTAATTAAATAAAAACATGAACCAAAGAAATACTACACACTAAATACACAGAAATGACTTCAATAATTTTTAATAAGGCTTTCTAAATTAATCTCTCAAAATTATAGTGACGGTTGACCCACCGCTCACTTCAATATAAAAAAAATGCTAACAGCCTTTAACGACCTGATACCGGAGTTTAAATACCTTTGTCCCTCTTGCGACGGGTTTGAGTCTGACCTTGAACTCAATAAGCTACGTCACCTCAGGAATCTTTTTGTTTTGTTGACGCGTGCCTCAGCCAGATGGTTGGTGCAGACAGAATAGTTTTTAAAGCCACAGAGTGCGGCAGATGGGGGAGCCACTCGCCTTCGGCAGGAAATGATATCACCACCGAATTGTGAAAGAATGTTCCTTTCTCCTCTTCGGATTACTCTGGGGAATAATTCGCACTGGCTAACGATTAGCCCGGCGGGAATCCTTTGACTCAGGGGAGTGCTGGGGAGAGTTCACTCAGGGATCTTCCTCAAGGGCGAGGACTATCTCTGTGCTTTGGGCTGCACCAGGATAGGAGAGGGGGGGGGTGCTCTGACGAGAGTAAGTTGAACTTGATTCTTAAATCAAGTTAACTTAAAGTTCGGTGTGACCACTGGGAACTAGCTCGAAGATGAGCTTCTTCTTCTTAGTTCCAGTATTCCTCAAGGGCGAGGCCTATCTCGGTGTTTTGTGATACACCAGGATAGGATGGGGGGGTTCTCTGACGAGAGTAAGTTGAACTTGAACCTTAAATTAAGTTAACTTAAAGTTCGGTGTGACCACCCGGAGCTAGCTCGAACATGAGCTTCTTCTTAGTTCCAGTCATCCTCAAGTGCGAGGCCTATCTCGGTACTTTAGGATACACTACGATATGGGGGGGGGTCTCTTAACTTGATCAAGTTAACTCAAAGTTCGGTGTCATCACCAGGAACTTGCTCGAAGATGAGCTGCTTCTTAGTTCCTTCTCTTGGTAGCCTGGGCCTCTTGCCGGGAACTTCGTAGCCTGCTGACTCACGTATTCTACCCCGTTTTTCTTAAGTTTTTGGTATATATACGTCGTCACTCCACTGGGGTATGGGTAGGGGGGGGGGTGAACAGGCCGCATGAAGGTTCCTACTCCAACGGTTTTTCTCATGGTGTAGTACAGATGGCCCGGTGGGACCGTCTATAATTCGGGCGACGCTCCTAGAATTTCACCTCTGAGGTGAAATTGAATACCCTCTCTTAGGGGAAATCTTGCAGTTTTAACCTTTCAACTTCTTTTCGAGACAAGGGGTGAGAGAGAGATGGTTACTTGTTTGGGTTGGTCGCTTACACTGCCCAGATATTGTGGTTAGCGACCAGAGGCTCAACTGAAAGGGAAGGAAGAGTATCGATTCCCGTACAGTATACATGCGAAGCGCAAGCTCCTCTTGTTTATTTTCATAATTCTAAAACTGCTTGATAGAAATCAACACCATTCAAACATATGTCCAGTCCCTGACTGCAAATAAATAATTAACATTTCGATTTGAAAGCTTTGACACATTATTATTTTATTAAAAAGATACTTGGACGCCGTATTTCACTTATTGTTGACTGTACACAGACACAAAAAAGAGAGTTAGAGAGCAGCAGTTTCTCATGTAGGACGTAAGTTTGGATAAAGGTCCGCTTCTCCAGATTTTGCTTGTAACTTTATTACAATCTCGCATTTTATTGGAGTAAAATAAGCATTTTTTCCTTACTTTCCTAAGCTTCGCTTTCCCATGAAATTGTAGTATAGATTTTATGAGCGGTAAATGTGCGGGGCTATTTCGGCCTGCATGGTTGCTTGAACAAATTCGAATAATAAAAATAATTAATTACTCTTTAAATGATTCCAATATTAATTTGAAATTGGTATTGAACTCGCTTTAGTAAATATTCGCCCGAGTAACAGAGGTGGCTAAATACCTCCATGCATTAGTACATACATAAATACACCGACACAGCTACGTGTCCCCCCCCCCCCCCTTATTACAAATTCGCCTTTTCGCATCGAATCCCCTTCACCCCTTTTCGCGCCTTTGAGATAACCAAATTCGCGGCCGGCCACACAGGAAAATGTCTGCCTCAAAAGACACCTGCCAGTCGACGAAGGCCCGAGTTTCTTCGCGCCGTCATAAACCTGCGAGTTGAGACGAGGAAAGCTCGGATGGCGCCGAGGTGTGAATGTTTGGCATGTCCTGGCGGCAGAAGATAGGTCTTTTCGCGCGACGATAAGAATTTTATGAGAATCCGGTGCTCTCTCTCGATTTTAGCTCGTGAGGGAAGTAAAAGAGGAAATTCTCCCTGGAGTCGGGCAGAAGTTTTGGATCTATGTTGTGTGTGGAGCTAGTCCCACAAAGGAAACAGTTCGTCCTTTGCAAGGACGAAACTTCGGGGAATCTGTTGTTGCCGTCAAGGTACTTTTAGGTGCTAAACTTCTCACAGTCCCCCCCCCCCCACCTCCTTCAGAGTCAGAGGTTACACAGGACCTCCCTCTGCGGATTACCCTAGACGCAGCTAGGCAATCATTTTTGGCTACCCACTCCAGGTGCCAATAATCGGAACGAACACTTCGAGGAGAAGAATTCCGATTTGGGTCACAGTTTGACTCGCATTCGCGAACCAGCCTTGGATCATTATATCAGGACACCGGTCTAGGATTATCCCCACAATTCGGTAACCTCGGACGACCGGGCTAAGTGCGAACATCGTCAGGAGAAGAAGACATTCACCGTCATTCTCCAAATACTTACGAACTCAAAGGTATCGTTAAAGTTAATTATCCCCTCCCCTAACTTCACTACTTTAATCGTTACTAGAATTTCCATCCCGAGCTCATAACCTCGAGTATTACAAGCGATTAATTTAGTGCTTAATTCCGTGATATTATTCAATTCATTCTGTCGGATGCAATTAAGACGCAAGCATCCTAGTAAGTATATTTCAAGTGTAATTCCCACGACATTATATAGACTTACCAATTCAGTGCGAAGATTAATCCTATTTATACATATATATATGCTATTTTATATTTCCAATTAAGGTATATTAAAGTATATTTTTCTATCTGTGTGTTTTAACTATTTTGGACGATCCTTTGGCAATTGATAAGCAATCCACTCGGCTCAATTCTCGATATTACATAAGTCCACCCGTGACTGGCTTTTACTGAGTCAAAACACACTCAGGGGATCATTATCTTAATTTTGATCAAAAGGGAAGCACCGGGGTTATTCTTATTCACCGGGATTGGCCACGGTAGCTGTATTGGCTACACTTCACCCCCACTTTACCCTGGTGCAGAATTAAAATAGATGCCAAGGAAGTGGGACTGGGATTACCCACTCACTAACCCTCGACAGGATTGATTTATTCATTAAGCCAGGGTTAATTTTTTGGTAACCGAGGCTGATGCTGCTGTCTGTAGTACTTTCGAAAGAAGCGAATAGCATGGTCTACATCTCGGAAATCGCCTATATCCGCATCAGTGTAGGAGATCTGGAGAAACGCACTCCAGTTGTCTCTTTTAATATTCCAGCGATGTAGATTTAATGGGCAGGGGCTCGATACTGCTGTGTGCACCATAATGGAGGTAATGTTCACTACCGGGTAGATCATCATCTAAAACTGACCACGGTGAAATCCAAGAAGCAGTCAGGTGAACAGAGGGAAAGGTTTACACAACTATGAGTGTTAATATAAATATGATGAGGTATATTTGCTTGAATATAGAATACACAAACTGTTTAAACATAAAATCGCTTACAAGTCAAAAAGGAGCTGGCAGTTGGTTGAAAGTTATAAAAGTTTTGAATGACATATTTCCACCTCAATGGCCAAATAATATAGAACAAATCGTATAGCGTTCGGGTACTGAGATGTGTGCTGTAACTGCTTGCAGAGTTGTACGCAAAAGAATTGGCTGTGCAAAATATTTATCATTTATTTGCAAGCAATGATTCTCCCACATATGTCACCAAAACATGGGAGAGGCAGGAAAATTAAAGATTTTAAATGTTCTAAGTGAGACAAATGGTCGATTTACCAATTTATTTTCTTGAGGGCAAATAACTATTGGTTCAATATTTTTAATTAGCAGGGCGAGTTCTTAAGATTTGGATAGAACACCATGACAGTTCCATTGGAGAATGCTCATTGATTAAACCTATATGTTACAATGGTAGATATGGGTAACTCTAATTATGAGGTCTTTTCCTCTGAGCTGGTTTCTATTAGGTTTACAGTCAGCAAACTGCTAGTAGAATTAGGACCCTTTGGTTTGGAGTCTGGAAAGGAAGGCTTAGCAACTGCTGCGGGTGGTTTCAAATATGAGGACGTACTAGACTCTACTTGCGTGATAATTTTGGAGGACGATCGTAGTACTGTCTTGCTATTTTGCCCTATGGCTGAATGGAGGGAGAGATTAGAAGATCTTTGAAGGTTGTCTGGATTACGAGTACTTAGATTCTCGGGAAAAAATTTCGTGGGGAAAAGCTAGGTGATAATTCTGTTGAATTTTTCTTCAGCAACCTCATCATCATTAGCCTGACTACTATTCCTTGAATATCTGGTCGTTTTTCACTCATTTCACTTCCTGGTGATAGGCCGAGTGTTATACGGCTCTCAGACAGAAGTGCTATAAACGCCGCCCAAACGATTTCACTGTCATTGCATTTCTTCGAGCTAGAGCTAAGCTTTGGTATATTTAGAACCACTCCCGCTGCTTCTCCTGGTGGGCATACGTCTCTTCACTTAACTGGAATACCTCTTTTACAGACGTCTGGGAGCGAGTCAGAAGGATTCGGGGCAAGTTCTTGCATGATCGCCCTCCCGTTCTTCAGTGGAATGGAACAGCAACCTCCTGCCTTGAGTCCGTGGCGGAGTCCTTCCTGACCGAATTCTCTAGCCGGGATGTTGGTCCTCCAGCATTTAATGTACGTCGTGATGTCGCTAAAGGCCGTCAACTAGACTTTACTTCCAGAGTCGGAGAACCCTTCATCAACAGGTTTACATTGAGTGAGTTGCGTTCCGCTCTGGCTTCATTTGTGGACACTGCCCAATGGTCCGGATGATGTCCCGTATGCCTTGCTTCAATACATAGGTGAGCGAGGCATGGTATTTCTGTTAGATTTGTTCAACAGGATCTGAACAGATGATATCCTCCCAAACTGCGGGCGAATCGCTACTGTGTTCACTTTTCGCAAACTGAGGATAGATCTCGACCATTGCCAGTTTTCTCCCAATTTTTCTCACCTCTTGCGTGTGCAAGTTATAAATATTGTTAGACGTTAGATTAGCATTTTTCCAGGACAACGGAGATCACCTGTCTTCTGCATAGTGCGGCTTCCGCAAGCTTCACTTCACGTCGGATGCTCAGCTCAGACTGGAAAATGCTGTCTGCGGGGCCTTCCTTCGTAGAGAACATTACGCCGCGGTGTTTTTCTATCTGGAGAATGATTAGGATACCGCATGGTGATACGGTATCATAGGAACTATACAAACGATTCGGGCGAGTAGACGCCTAACAATCTTTTTGTCTGAATTTCTGCGAGATCGTCAATTCCGTGTAAGAAATGGAGCTGGGAGAGGGTATCCTGCAAGGAAATGTCCTCAATGTCACATTTTTTGCCCTTACTATCAACGGCATCGCCTCAGTGCTGCCGGAAGATTTCCGCACTACGCTCTACGTGGATGACCTTAGATCTCTTTTGGTGCAGCCCAGATTCTAACTAGGAGGGCCGACGCCAAAAGGCATTGAACTTCATCTCTCGCTATGCCGAAGTGCACTGGTTTCGGTTTTCTGTCCCAATCCACGACTCCATCTTGGCCCGTTTTCTTCCTTAACTAAAGTGAGTTCGCCTGAAAGTAGGTGACTTTCACCGTTTCATTGGTCTTTTTTCGACCAACGCTTCACATATGAGGCTCATATTCGCAGCCTTAGGGTCTCTTGTACCCGCATTATGGACATTATTCGTTCCGGGAGGTGAGTACTTGGGGTGCTGATAGGGCTACTGCCTTACTTTTATTCCAATCTTCTGTTTATTTCTAAGTTTGCCTGACGATACGATTTTTATGCATCCGTAGCCGAACATGTATTGAGAAAGGTGGATTCGATCCACCAAACAGGTATATACATGGTGAACCTCGTACATGAGACTAGTTTGTACACTCAGAATTGGGTACTATCTAACTTTGTGTATGAGGCTAACCTCGTCCATTTTATTTGACTCTCTTTACTATTAGTAGCAAGTTCCTGAATCCAGGAGGAGGCGGGCTTCCCCCACGACGACTGAAAGTGTTTTTACTCCATCTTGCGTTTTCTGCTTTGTTTTTATTTTATTTATTTTTTCTAAGCTAACATTAGGTTTTGAAAGAATTTTGAAAGAATTACGCCCACTTATGCCCAAATAGGCATACAACAACTGGGCGATTATATATATATATATATATATATATATATATATATATATATATATATATATATATATATATATATATATATATATATACTCATTGACCATAGGTGGGCGTTATCGCGATAACGATGTCGGGTTATCGGTTATCGGATATTTTTTTCCGCGTTATCGATTCATTGGTATCGCCGATACTTTTGGTTCCAAACTAGCGATAATCGATAATTTTAGTATTTGGTTCCAGTTTAGCACAGGGGCGAGCCGCGCGTACCTTGGAGGCAGAAATAGGTAGGCCCGAGCTGGAAACCGAACGTATACTGAACGCAGTGCAGGCCGGCCGGTCTTGACGTCTCCTCAAAACGTTCGCTCAGCTTCAGTCTCTCATCAGTTGTTGGACGAGAGTTCACGAGAAGCTGCTCCTGCGCGCTACCGGTTTTACGCGTTCTTTGATGATTTTTTTCCTATGTTCCCGTGCTTCTTTCGTTCTAATTTTTTGTGCACGTTTATATGAATGCATGAACTATTCGGTGCTATTCTTTAATATCCGTTTAATTACGTTTTGAACACTTACGAAGTTACGTCCCTATTCTAAACTGCTCATATTTTTATTGTAATTTAGTAGTGCAGTGTTTTGCTATTTTATAGTATTGATTTAGTGATGGCGTCTTAAGAGACTGTGTCCGCATCAAGCCAAAGAGACTCACCGGAGTCTATTGACTCTGAGCTCACTGAGGCTGAGCCTCACTCACCCTAGCCATTTCTTGGCAAGTGGGTGAAGTACAAGAAGATGGTTGGCGACAGCTGCATCTTCCAGTGCTTGTCTTGCCTTTCCAAGATCACTGAGGTGAAGGCGAACAAGGGCACCAAAGCTAAGTTGAACCCCACTTCAACAGGATTCATCCTGACAAGGCAAAACAAGTTGATAAAGCTTGCAAGGCCAACGTTGGGACTGGCGGCCGCAGCAGGAACTGGTCCGGTCAGTCAGACGACGGCGGGCCAACCAGAAAGAAGCAGTGGCAGACTTCCATCGCCGAGACCTTTGGCATCATGGCCCAGGGCAGCGCCGTCCTGCAGTCCACCGTCGACAAGACAATTGTCAGGTTTGTGGTGGACAACATGCTGCCGCTGCAGATTGTGGACAGTCAGAGCTTCAGGGACATGGTCCACACCCTTAACCCTAAGAAAGAGGTACCCTCCAGGAGGGCGGTGGGGAGGAGGATCCTTTGAGCCTATGAGGATATGAAGGAGAGCCTCACCAGGTAAGAAACTAAGAAACAGTATTCAAATATTCTTACTATTGTATTATAAAATAACGTTATACTCGTATATAGTCAATAATCAATACTGTATTATAATTTTGGATTTATCGATTTATGGGTTATCACCTTCTCGGTCGATAAATTTATCGCCAGTTATCGATTATCGGTTATCGCCGATAAGGTTATCGTTATCGATTTATCGGTTATCGTGATACATTTTTTTTCGTTATCGCGCCCACCACTGTCATTGACCCCTTCAACTCTCCATAAATGTTCTCAAAATGCCCATATATTTTGTAATTTCAGAGATGGGCTTTTTAAACGATAGTTTCCAAAGAAAAATCTTATTTATATTCAAAAGATTTTTTACAAAATTAAACCCCAAATAGTTTTTAAAGGCAAATTATCAATATGGAGTTTCTTCAGCACTAAATATCCTATCTCTTTGGAGTTCAGTAGTGATGCTGTTTATTTATTTAAATGTTCCAGTTGTACTGCTGCCTCTTAGATTGTCCACACTCTTGGAGCTAGGTTTGGATTTGCTCATATGGGGATCAGTTGGCGCACGGGCAAAATATTGAGTAAAAAGGAGAGGTATTCTATTAGGGAACACGCCTTAAATTGTAAGACCGATATTTCTATTGATAATTTTAAAGTATTAGTAATGCCTAAAACCCCTTGAAACTTTATATATAAAACACTACAAACTACAAATCTACTCTGAATGAAGATTTTAGGGAAGTACCATTATTAATTAAACAAATTTTAACTCGTTGGTTAGTTGGTTGTAGTATACTCCCTTTCTCTATCTCTCAAGCGTCACTTTTCCGAACCTGAAACCTATAAATATTAGCCCCTAATCTAAATCCATCATTCACTCTCTAGGATCCTCTCCAGTAAGTACTAAAAGCAGCCCGTTTTTTTTTTTTCTAAAAAATACTTTTATTCGGTTAAATGTTCTTTGCACCTACAGTTTTTAATTAATTAATTTTTAAAAAAGTGAAAAATATTTTAAACTTATTCTTTTTTGTCAATTTTTAGAAAATTGTTGTTTATTCGGCTTAAAGTTTTTAGCCAGCTAGGTTTTCTTTTTTATAATCAGTCATTTTTAAAGCAATTCAATGACCTTTTGACCACTGCCTCCTGTTCATATTTTCTATATATTTATTACCTGAGGTAATATTGTATTTTAGCCTGAAGATGAAAACTTGTAGTTTTCGAAACGTTGTGTGGAAAATTAAATGATGTTACATCCGTTTCTGGTGGGTCTGGAATTTCTCCTCAATATTAAATGCAGGCTTAACGGTCAAGCTCCATACAATATATATATATATATATATATATATATATATATATATATATATATATATATATATATATATATATATATATACGTGTATTTGGGTAGCAGTCTTTCTTGAATGCAAATTTTGTTGAAGACCATTGTCTATTTTGCCTTAATTAATTTCCTTTGGCAACTTTCTCTTCTTCTAACTATCTTTTATATTCCATCTTGTAGATGATGGATTACTTGTCCAGTATTCATCTCTTTTTTAAATTAATGTGTTTGGTAAAAACCAAATTAAAGCTTATCAATTTAGTTTGTTTTTTAATCAAACACATTCATTAAAAAAAGAGATGAATACTGGACAAGTAATCCACCATCTACAAGATGGAATAAAAAAGATAGTTAGACGAAGAGAAAGTTGCCAAAGGAAATTAATTAAGGCAAAATACACAATGGTCTACAACAAAATTTGCATATGTATATATATATATATATATATATATATATATATATAGTGGCCGTGAAAAGTATCCGATTACCCTTGAAATCTATATTTTTAACATAAAAAAACCTGTTTAATATTGACTAACCTTATATTAGTATGTGGGGGTCGAACCAAGTATAATATTCGAGTAAAAATTTAAATGGGTTACTCATTGAACCTTTAAATGGGAAGATAGACTTCCCGTATGTATTATTCTCTTTTTTAAATGGGAAGATGGACTTCCCGGTGTAAGCTGCTGGAGCTCTCCGAAACCGTTGCCTCCTGTGCCAGGTAGTGAGGTAAAGGGCCAATGTGATGGACTTTTTTGGGAGCCCCAATCGTGTAGCTTACAGAGAGTGACATTGTTCAGTCAATGTTACTTAGAGCTCCTTCTGTTATTCTCCTTGTAAGACCTCGTAGGGAAAAGAGAGTTCACGTTTTCCAGCTCCAACCCAAACATTTACCTCCTTTACCAAGAATGTACATTCTGTAGCGTAGCTGGATCCGAACTCTGATTGAGCGCTAAAAAGTTGGGCTTGGACTTGGATTAAAAAAATGGTAAAAACTAGAAAGAGAGAGATAGTGAGAGAGTAAAGTTGTGAAATTGGGTGAGGTTAAAGAATAGAGGTCCCTGGTGAAAGTGTATCTCTTTTTTGTTGTAGTTTTTTGGTTGTATTTTGTGGGGGTGGGTATAAAATTCAAAATTTATAGCTTATGCTAATTAAATTAAATCTGTTAATTTAATTAGGCGAGATTTGATATAATTGGTATTCAAGCCTATGGGTTTTTGAGAAAGGTCCCTGGTGAAAGTGTATCTCTGTTTTGTTTTAGTTTTTTGGTTGTATTTTGTGGGGGGGGGGTTTGGGTTGTTTTTTTATCAAATTTAAAATTTATAGCTTATGCTAATTAAATTAAATCTGTTAATTTAATTAGCCGAGATTTGATATAATTGGTATTCAAGCCTATGGGTTTGTGAGAAAGTTTTTAAGTGAGTCAGCTTTTGATTTTATTTCAAAAAATTTATTTTAAAGTTTGGTAGTCTTAATGTTGATATGCTATATAGAGTTACATAGATGAACAGGCCACAACAGACCTTGTGGTCCAAACTAGGTTGCCTGAGATAAAAGATAATGAGGAAGATAGTACATTACAATGGTACCTTTATTTTTCTCCTAAATTCTAACTATATACAATACTTCGTGTAAGGCATAGGATAGTAAAGATGAAGTCTCACCCCACCCACCTCTCTGACCCGTTCCGGGCTTGGAATTGTGAAAATATATACCCGGTAGTGTTAGAAAATAGACGCAACCAGGAAATTTTAGCAGGAGAGAAGGAACACATTAATATATACAAAAAAAAAAATTATGACTTATCTTAATATGTGATTAATACCAAAGAATCCTGAACATTGCACTAGTCATTTTTTGTATTTTGTCGACTTTGTCATGTGTACTTTGGAGTCACGTCGCGAACTGTCAAAGCCTTGCTGCTTTTAAAAGGTCTTTTTTGTCTAGCGACCTCGATGTCCAAATGTATACGAGAGAACTCGGGGGATAAACGGGTGCCAATGGCTTGTAAGATCCTCTTTGCTCTCTCATAGAGCGCCACGTTGATCGGAGATAATCCAATCGAGGCGTTGAGCTCCCTCTGTCTTTTGTATTCACTTCTTCGTGTGTTTGTGATGATAAGCACCGCTTTGTTCTGGATTCTTTGTAGTTTCACAATGTCGGTCTCGGCGCTCGCGTTCAGTGGTACGGAAGTGGGGGGGAGGGGTACAGAAGTCTCAAACGGATGCACGCATTGAACATCATGAGTTTATTTGAGAGATTTAAGGTACGAAACCTATAGAATTCTTTCAAATCTCTCCTGGCATTCGCGACTGTACGCTCGATATGACTAGTGTAACCCCTCGTGCTGATCCTGAGCCCCAGAACCGTCCCTTCTGTGCAGTAATGGATTCTCTCCCCGTCCACACGTATATCGTTGAACGTCTTGCGAAACATGGAAATTATTTTGAATCTGGGGACATTAGTTGATATCTTCCATTTCCTCTCGTAGGAGTTGATGTTAGATATCTGCCTAGCCGTGTTTCTCGCCAGGAATTCCCTGTGAACATAAGCGGCGTACAAATTTGCGATATATCGTCAGCGAACTGAACGTATACCGAACCTTCGGAGAGTGCTTGTGGTTTGTCCCGTGTATAAATGTTGCATAAAAGGGGACTTAGACAGCCCCCTTGAGGGACTCCTACTTCGAGTTCGAATTGGGGGTCTTTATGTTCTCTGATTTGTATGCATGCTTTCCTCTCCATTATGTAATCGCACAAAAACCTCTCAAGAATGGGGTTGAGGCTTACCTGAAGGATCTTAAATTGTAGGCCTCTCTTCCAAACTTTATCAAAAGCTCTTTTGACATCTCGGAGCACCAGGCCAACATGCCTTTTATCTGTCTTGACAACGGCCAGTGCCGTGTCAGTCCCTTTTTTTCCGCCTGAAGCCGTATGGCTGCTCGTTATTCAAGTTGGCTTCATCCAGAAAAGAGTTAACCCTGTCGAAGACCATACCAGAAAACTCTAAGAGAGATATTGAGCGAAAGCTGGCAGGGAAGTCCGGGGGCTTTCTCGCTTTGGGAATGAAAATCATATTGGCCACTTTCAACTGGTCGGGGAAATAGCCTGTGTTCAAAGCGGCATTCATGATGTTTAGTAGGCCGCTCCAAACATTAGGCGATGCCTGGATATAATTTTCGCAAGTCAGTCCCGTGTAACCAGGGCTCTTTGACGAAAGGACTTTAGAGTAACGGAGAGTTCTAGGGCAGTTATTTTGCTACCATAGTCCTCCATCAATCTTTCCTGTGACACACAATAATGAGGAGATGTTTTGTGTATTTGTATGTTTAATTGTTGTATAACGTCTTCTTAAAATTCGAAGTCGTAGTTGTCATTTCCTTCTGGAGTAATTTTAAAGATTGAACACCAGATAATTCTAAAGTTTTCTTCAATCTCTTCTGTCTCCGTCAATGTTGTATTGTTATGTTTGATCGTGTAATTGGGGGGGGGGTCCTTTTAGACGTTTTACTGTCTGCCAGAAAGTGTGAGAGTCCTTTTCTATATCAAGCCTGCCTATAAGTCTGCCCATAGTAGTGTTTGTTGGTCCGTGATTAGCGCCCGTAGTTCGTCTTTTATTTCTCTTAGTTTTCTGTAGGCATTGTAGTTGGGGTCTATCAACGCTACTACATTGAACAAGTCTCTATATTCTTGAGCCAGGGCTCTCATGGGAAGGGTCCAAGGGGGAGCTAGTAGAGTTTTATATTTAATACGGGGGATACTATTTAAATCTGCTTCTATTAGGTAATTGGCGAGTTTATCCAGCTCATCATCTCTTTCTTCTAAGTTTGAGTCATACAACGGGTCGGGAATGAAATTTGAAAGGAAATTTCTGTAATTCTCCTAGTTCACTTGTTTTTAGCTTTTACGTTCTGGGATTCACTTCTAACGTAATTTAAATAGCCTGGTGGTCGCTCGGAATAATGGGGCCCGCTTCAATGTAATAGTTGAAAGGAAAGTTGACGCAAGAAAACCTATGCCAGGTTTTGTGGCTGTTGTCATAGTTAGAAATGTCAGGAAGTCGGGTCTTATCCTTGCCATATATTTTCTGTCGAGCAGCGTCTCGATGTTTCTACCTGCGCTATTGTATGGGGTATATTCTGCCGCTGCACATCTTGCATTTAGATTGCCAGCGAAGAGAACGCTTCTCCAGTGGCCAAATATCGGCAAGATATTGTGCATGGGTACATATCAGCGTCTCGGGGGTTGGTACCTCGTGGCAACGACCAGTCCCCCGAGGGCATCCCACCTCAATGCGAGGTAAGATTCATCTAATTCTCCTAAGGGTTTATATTTTAGTCCTTTTTGACAGCTATTGCACATCCGTCATACCGTTGCTGACTGTGGTTTTTGCTAATGACATCGTACTGAAAAAATTTTAAGTGCTTTTGTGCAGTCAGTCCGTGTTCCGATATGTGAGTATTAGGTCAGGGTCACTCTTTCGTATTATATTTCCATAGGTGGAACCTTTTCCGTCCTATCCATTGACATCCATGTGTAGTATCATAAGTCTGTCTGCCATTTTGTGTAGTTTAGGTTCTTTAGTATGTGAGATTAAAGTATACTTATTCGCGTTCTACTTTAGCCCCATGTGGTGTAGTTGGCGGGGTGCGTTCCCGGCCGTTTCTTTTTTCCTATATTCCGTATCCGCGATCGTGTGGAAGCAGTCCGGGGTCAGTTTAACCTGCCGCTCGGGAACCTCATTTGAACATTCCCACTTGTATCTTCCGGTCTTGAGACCTTCCGTTACTTCGCGGGAATCCAGCTCCATTGGAAAGGGAGCTGATTCGGTGGTCAATATTTTAAGGTTGAATCCCCTCCCCTGGTATTTGAGCTGGTGCTCTCTAGCTTGCGATGAGGAGGAGGTTGACATTGGGCGACGGGTTTTTGAGGTTTACCTTGATCGTGAAGACCTGGCCTCCTTGGGTCGCACTGCTTTCGTGTTGGGTGTGTGCGTTTGTGTGTCTTTTGTTTCGGCGGTATTATTTCCGAATGTTGCGGGCGCTTATTCTGGTGTATGCGAGTTTGTTTGTCTATTTAGTCGCGGCTCGCGTGCACTGGCTGTGTTTTGGGGTGTAGGAATTTTTTACACGAATTTTGGCACTGAGGGGCTACACTAATGCGCATAACCTCAACCGATGGCTGGTTTTCTGGAAACCACATGACTTGCAAGCTGTTTTTAACCAGCATGCGGTTGACTTCCGTGGTGAAGGTACCGGGACGTGTAATGTTTGCAATGTGTGCATAATAAATGCAACACATTATTTTTGTAGACAGTTCGTTTTCTATGTGTAGGTATGTTCGTTGGTTATTACTTTCGGCGATAGCGGATTTTGCAATTTTGGCATAAGTCGTGTTGACTTTTATCTCCTCGTTCTCGCGCTTTCTTTGTGTCTGCTTTTGTATCTCCTGTTTTTTAGCCGGACACGCCATAGACAGTCCGGTGATTTCCCTCGCAATTAAGGCATATTTGGGTGCTGCTTTTGCAATCACGCCAAAAATGATCGCGACCAGTGCAGATAGAACACAGTGTAAGATCTTTGTCTGGGCAGCTGGCCGTGGTGTGTTTGTCGTACTTATAGCATCGGAAACACATTTGTAAGTCGACAAACTCCTCGCGTTCCATCTGCTCCGGACAGACTCTTACGCTAAAGAGAAGCAGGCCATTCTCCTTTGTTTTTTGTGCCATTGCCATATCTTCGAAAATAATTTTGAAGAAATGCGTGTAATTTTTAAATTCAATTGCCCCCGCTACATTCGCCCATGGATGGTTCCTTTCGATCTCTGCTTGTATTTTGTCTGCCGAATGGCATCCAGCTCAGGAGTCAAGACGCCTGCAGATTAAGCTACGGTTTGATCTTATTTGTGGATGTGGTATAGGTTTTAGTTTAATCGATTTCAGGCATTCAACGGCCTTGCTTGAGGTCAAGGCTTCTCATTCGGCCTCCCTCGCACAGATGGCCGAGTAACTGTTGTGTGTGTCTATGAGTCTGACCATCGTAATGTTTAATGTACCAAAAACTTTTTCAAAGACCTTACCTCGATCCGGTTTGGGGCCCTCCGAGAGGGCTCGGAGTGATATGGATGGTCTCTCTCATTTCTCTTGCATGTAATCCTGAGATATTTGAACGAGATAGGAGAGGAGCCTCCTAATAGTAGGGGTGATGAGGAAATTATATAAGTCCACCGGAATTTTGTTTGAAAATAAGTAGAAAGTGGAAAAGAGTGAGAAAATAGGAGGGGGAGGGAGATATACTTCGGTTTTTCACTCTACCTTTGACTTCCTTGGGGCTTACGAATTGGCTTGGCCGGGCTCGATCTTTTGAATACAGCAAGGGTGCGAAGATTCACCCTTAGCTTTCTTCCAATCGAAAAGCAGAGGTCCACTTTCCGAACGAAATCGCGCTTTATCGCTTTCACCAAATTTATATTCACTACTCCAAGCAAGTCGGACAATTCGCCTTCACAGAGATTCACTTTTTTAACAATCCGAAAAAATAAATGGGCACTATTTTGAACATAAGCATTCCTTTTGATTTTATGGCTTGTTGTAGATGCTTCGGCATAGATTTGATCAAGTTTTTACAAACTTCAACTGATATTTCGTTGCACCACACCTTTATGATGGCCTCTTTAATTTTTCGACGGAGCCAGTCTCTTGGCCTTCAACCTTATTTTTTCTTATTGGCTATAAATATTTTATTGGATTGAGATCTGGGTTATTACCAGGCTAATCCAAAATATTAAATTTATTGTCAGTAAGCAATTTTGTCACATTTTTAGCCTTGTGACAAGGTGCCCCATCATGCATGAATGTTTCTGCCTCGTGGATGGCATTACCACTGAAAGTTTCTCCTGTAACATTGCTATATACTGTGCACCATTCATAGTTGTGTTCTTATGAAAGAAATATTTGCTTCATCTCCCTTGGAAACTGAAACAAGCCCAAATTATCACACTTAGAGGTTGTTTCATTTTCTTTTGTGTGTAATTAGGGTTGATTCTATTTGAGCAAATCGGCCGATGAACCGTTCTAGGGCAGCTTCTGGATGTTAAAAATGTTGAATCATCGCTGAATAAAACTTTTTTCCACTCCTCAACACTCAAATGAATGTATTTTTTACAAAATACGACACGTTTGTTACGCTATTTTTCATTAATGAATGGCTTCTTTGCAGTATGGCGAGATGGGAATCCGAGTGCTTTTTGTAGCCGTTCCTGGATAGTTCGTTCAGAAACATCAGATATTAAATTATTCATATTAAATTTAAGTTCTGTCGCAGTTATTGTTGGATTATTCACTATAAAACGTTTCTTAAACATGGCTGTTGTCTGTTCGCAAATTTGTTTTTTTTCGGTCTGCCAGATCGTTCTTTAGGTACTGTCGTAGATAGGCTAACATTGTTTTTATTACGTGAAACCCATTTCTTAGCAAACATTAGAAATAAATTTTATTTACACCCGTTTCTGTAAAAAATCACAAATTTTGAGGGTGATCGGATACTTTTCACAGGCACTGTATATATATACAGTGGGTGTAATAATATCCGATACATGGTCAAAAGTTTATTTACCATAGTGACACAACAGCAAAGTAATCGAAAATTGAACATTTTATGTATTTTGTACGTTGAATTCAAATTGGTATCATATTGCAAAAATAGTAAAACATTACTATGATTACGGCAAAAATATCAAACGAACGTTTCAAAAAGTATCTGATACATTTATGAAAACCAGTTAGTATTTGGTGATATGACCTTTCGTCGCTAGTAAAGCTTCCAACCGTTTGGGATATTTACTTATGAGGTTCTTACAAATATTTGTAGGTATCATGACTCATTCTTCTTGGCATATTCTTTTTAAATCTGTTAGATTTCTTGGGTCCCTTTTCTTTAGTTTTAATTCTCGCCACAGAGTCTCAATAGGATTTAGGTCTGGTGACTGACTTGGCCATCCATAACCTTTATTTTCTTCTGCTGAAACCACGCTGCAGTGCCCTTGGCTGTATGTTTTGAATCGTTGTCCTGCTGGAATATCCATCCTCTTGGCAACTTCAAGTCGTCTGCAGACTGTAAGAAATTATCATTCAGACTCATGCGATACATCTGAGCACTCATTTTCCCTTCAATAATATAGAGTCTTCCAGGACCTGCAGAAGAGAAGCAGCCCCATACCATTACGCTACCTCCTCCAAACTTCACTGTTGGGATTGTATTTTTAGGATCATGCGCTGAGTTTTTCTGCCTCCAAACATGAGACTAACACTATTCTGCCCAAATAACTCAATCTTCGTCTCGTCAGACCATATTACAGCGTCCCCAAAACTTGCAGCCTTCTTCTCTAAATGTTCCTTGGCAAAATTCACATGATTTCTGACATGAATTGGTTTCAACAAAGGTGTCTTTCTTGGTGTTTGAGAATGGAATCCCTCGTTCCTAAGAACTGCTCTAATTGTATTTTTGCATACATTTGTCCCAGCTGCTTCCAAATCTTTCTGAAGTTCAGATCGAGTCACTCGAGGATTATTCTTTACTTTACGGACTATATAGACGCCCTGGACGTGGTAGACTTGCAGTGGACTGATATGATGTGAACCGGCGAATCGTGTCATCAATGGTTGAGATTGGTATTTTTAGCATAAATGAAATTTTTCTATAGCCCAAACAACTTTTATGTACTGAACAATTAGTTATCTGCTCCTTTTTAGCAATTCTTTAGTCTTCGCCATATTAGAATTAGAGTGTTGAGCGATGACCGCCTTCTCATGCAGCTCTCAGCCACTGACTGAGGTGCGCTGTTTCACGGGGACGAAGTAGATTATTTTTCTAGAAAGTTCTACAGCATTCCTGTCACGTAAACCAGTCTGGAATGTTCAAGAACAATTTATTATCACTTTAAAACTAATTTTGTGGGTGTGTTGGATACTTTTGGGGGCGATAATCTAACACTTTTGTCGATATAATATTAATGCTTTACTATTTGTGAATTCTAATACCGAATTTGTAATTTGTATTCAACGTACAAAATACATAAGATGTTCAATTTTCGATTACTTTGCTGTTGTGGAACTATGGTAAATAAACTTTTGACCATGTATCGGATATTTATTGCACCCACTGTATATATATATATATATATATATATATATATATATATATATATATATATATATATATATATATATATATATATATATATATATAGATCGCTGTATTTATGAAGTTTTCTATAGAAGTTGATTCCCGTTCTTACGTGGCTCTTTCCCTGATGCAATGATGTGGTTACATTTAGTTGCATTCCTCATCTGGTGATTGTTAATTTTTGTTATATACTAACCGCACCAATTAATTGTCCCGGATTTTCCTATCTTTTACAAGTATTTAGCAGAAGCTTGAATAAGGAGGAATGCTTGTATATGGAGGAATGCTTGGTATGCGAAGGGTAGGGGCGATAGGTGTTTATGGTGTGAAGAAGGGAGGAGACGAGATTGTGCCTGAGCTGATATGGACAAGAAGAATGATGCTAATAGACAAGGGAAAAGGCATACGAAAAAGAATGCCATGATATGTGAAGAGTTGGAAGACGGCGTAAAAAGGTGGGTTGGAATGAATGTTTGAGAGAGAAACGGTGGACTGTGGAAAGAGGGAGTGGAAGATATTATGAACGATAGGTGGGCTTTGGGCGGGGTTGGGACTTTCTATCTACGGATGAACTCGAACTGAACGAGATGATACTATAGCACAAACGATGCCATCGCAATGAAGAGCAATTCAATGTGGACAAAATGATGGGTGCCTTTGTGCTTACTGGGAATAAAGGGGATAGGAGAGGTCGGCTAGTTTTAGTGTCGTTGATCCGCACCGATCACAATTTAAGGCATTTACAGAAGAAGAGAATGAGCACCAATAATTAAGTTTCAGGAGAGTTGCACCACCCTCATTGGTCCATACCACTCCTAATAGTCTCCTCTTCAGGAATTCTTATTCTTGTTTTGTTTTCGTTTTTGTTTCTTTGTTTTTCATTTAGTTTTTGTTTTTTAATGTAGCCTAGCATTATTCTATAGAATAATTACACCGACTTATACCCTTGTAGGAAGTCGCCAGATGGACTAAAAAAAAACTGTGGTGGTAGGTTTTTGTGTCATTCAATCCGGTGCAGTGTTTGTATTTTCGGTTTCAGGTAGTGGCCGCACCGGAGCCTTTACCAGGGTGACCCGCTTGTGGCGTGGGGGAGATCATTCTTCTAGGTTGATGTGCCGTTAAATGGCGTTGAGGAAGTGATTTGAACCTAGAGATTTTACGTCCTGTTGCCTTGTGTGTGTATGCATGGTTTTGGGTGGAAGGGTTTCTTGGATTATCTCGCTTTAGTCTGATGCCCTTGGGGTTTTTCACATGTCAGGAGAAGGGTGGTATAAGTCTTGCATGTTGTGGCAGGAGGGCGGGGGGGTTAACTTTTACTATGGAGAAGTTGTGAGATGGCGTTGTAGTGCACAACTTTGGTTTCATGGCGTAGGGAAAAATAATCGTGAACTAGATCCTCCCAACGACCGAATAATGAAAGACAATAAAGTTCAGAATGACAATCGTCTCCTGCGTATGGGACGAGATCCACCGACGGAATAAAGAAATGCATATAAGGATCAGAATGACAAAGCGCCCCTCACATTGTGGTGGAGATTACCGACCGAATAATGAAGAAATGCACATAAATATCAGAAAGAAAATACTCCCTCGCGTCATGGACGAGATCCTCAAACTGAATAATAAAATACACACAAAGATCATAATGACAATCGCCACTTGCACCATGGACAAGATCCCTAACTTAATAATTAAATACACATAAATATCAGAATGATAGTAGTCGCTCTCTTCGTGGACGACCTCCCTGGCTGAATCATGAAATGACCATAAGGATTTGAATGACAATCCTTCCTCTCGTTTTGGACAAGATCTCCCCAATGAATAATGAAACCACATTAAGATCAGAATGACAATCGTCTTTCGCTTCGTGGACGAGATCCCTTCACGGAATAATGTAATGCACATATAGATCAAAATGAGAATAGTCACTCGCGTCGTGGACGAGATCATTTATGAAGTGCTTAAAGGCTGTTTGCTCCGTCTTTTGAGACGGACGGCTTTGAGAATCACATAATTGAACATTCCTGATCAGGAAATGAATAGTGTAATCAAATGTTAAGTAATTCCATATGGTTCTGTACATCAAAGCTCGCTTGGGCGTAGGGATTAGGGACACACGAATAAATGTGAATATAAGCCAATAATTCTTCCATGCAATACATCCTACCCGAAAGGTGAAAAGTATTGATTTTAAAATATATATTTGCCTTACAATGCAGGCCATGATAGTTTCTGAAATCTTTGCACAACTTATTTTTAGCAGTATGATAATGACGCTCGCAGTCATAGGTATACAGGAAGATAAAAATATTAATAGCAAGGGGAAAATAAAGGGAGGGGGATATTTAAAACAACAATAAGGCAAAAACTGCAACCATAACGAATATTTATAATTGAGAGGGCGCAAAAATGGAAGATCCATAAATTCCTTCCCAACGGATTTATTTTCTCCGGGACAGCTCCTTTTCGTCAATACCTCCCGCCATCGAGTCTTTGGCGACTCCTGCAGTTGGTTAGAGACGAGGATCCAAGAATCCTTGGCGTTACAGTTCCTCTCGCGCCTTCGCCCAAGGCGGTCTTCCAACCAATTCCGTGTCTGTGCCAGCAATGGCCTAATTCCGACCCTGTGCTCAGCGTAGGCCGAAGTTCCTAAATTCAACATGTGGCCCTATTTCTTAACCTCCGGTCCCAATGAGTTGGTAGTTGTTTCAGGTAAGTTTTGGTAGTACATTTTTTTTTTTAGAATGTACCGGTAGGTATAGAATAGCTAGGTACAGAAGATTTTCAGGAGTTTGCTTCTTTACTTTTTAATTAATAATATTACATATAAAAACAGATGCCGTATTTGACACACACGAAATCGCGTGATTATAATGATTAGACGAACCTCGAAAACGACTCCATATTGAAGCGGTGATATTTCAGTTTTATTTCTTTAATCGATAGCGAGGATGCAACTGGTAGATGGAGGCGACATTCTGGAGCCATGTACGTTTTCTTCGCATTTTTACCCTACATTTCATAAAGGAGAGAGGGAACTCTGCCATACAACGTGGAAGGAATTTTTTATCGTTATTTATTGTTATCGCCCTCAAACAGGTTTGAACTTATACTTTTGACGGCTCATTTCTTTCGCATGTACCCTCCTTTCCCTAGAATTTAGTTTAGGCAGTTTCCTATTGCAGTCTTTCGTTCATCTTTTTCACATCTGTTCAACCGCTGTTTTCTTCTGCATCATCGCTTTCTTGTATTTTCCCCTCTGATCGAGCTTGCCCTCGTTGCTCCACACAACTACTCTTTCTTCGTTTCCATTTTCTTTTTCATCTTTTCATTTTTTTCTTCTTTATCTGTATTCATTGCTCTCTCTTTCTTCTCCCCCCTTCCTCTCATTTCCTCTGCTCCTCTCTCTCTCTCTCTCTCTCTCTATCTATCTATCTATCTATCTATCTCCCTCTCTCGCTCCTTCTCTCGCTCCCTCTCTCGCTCCTTCTCTCGCTCCCTCTCTCTCTCTCTCTTTATATCTCTCTCCCTCTCGCCCTCCCTGCCTCTCTCTCTCCATATATATATATATATATATATATATATATATATATATATATATATATATATATATATATATATATATATATATATATATATATATATATATCCCTCCCCCCTCTCTCTCTCTCTCTCTCGCGTGGCATCTCGAAGCATAAATAACCCAAAAGAATTTTCCGCGTAAGCCAGAACCAGATGCGATAGCGCATAGCCAACTTAATAACGGAGATAGTGTGCTGCATAACAGTAATCTTAATATTGGCAGCGTCATTCAACATTAATTTTACTCTGTGGCCACGAACGAGAGCGACGGTGAGATACGAAAGAAGTGAGTGAGACCAGAACTCACAGACACATTGAGTGAGATGACGAGAATTGCAGCAAAGCTAGCAGTGAGGCTCTACTAAATCTCTACAAATTGCTCGCATCCTGCATGGAGTCAAGGAGGAGGTAGCCACTCATCTCTGAAATCTCCAATGCGTCCCTGGATACCAGAGAAGTGGCAATGGACTGGCAGATGCCTAACGTAACTCGTTCACATAAAGGGTGATCAGGGCTGGGCGAGTAATTTTAGGCCTATAAGTCTGAGCTTAATGATGAGGAAAGTCACAAAGGGTAGAATAGCTGCTCAAGTTTACACAATATTTAAAGAACAATAAAGTGTAAAAGGTATCCAAATGTGGGTTTCGCAGAAAGCGGTCGTGCCTGAAGAAACTGCTCGTACTTTTGTGAGACAAAGAGAGAGTACAATAGAAACTAGGTAGTAGACATACTGTAGATGGACTTCCAAATAGCGTTGAGATTTAGTAGGAATTTGGAAAGCAAAGTGGTTTTGTGGCTGGTAACGGTTAGGACTCGATGGCAGTCGGTGACGAGCGGAATTCCTCAGGTCTCCGTGTTAGACCCTTTGCTATGAATTATCTATATCAACGATATAGGAGATAGATTATTTACCCAAATAGCCTTTGCAGACGACCATAAATTGGGTGGGGTTGTCTGCCAACAAGAGTTTAGAACTGACCTTCAGCTGAGAAAAGAGTGGTCTGTAATGCACATCTAGTATGTATACCATCTGTCGGACTAACGTCTAAAAGGACATGGTCTAGATGTTGCCGATGTGGACAAACGCATAACTCCGCTGATTAGCAGTAAGTTAAAGTTTTCTAGATAGTGCGTTGAGGCAAAAAAACAAAAACAATAAACAAACAACGGTTGTTGGATAACATTAAAAGGCAGTTCGGTTTTCGACATTAAAAATAAGCTGCCTATGTATAATTCCTCGATGCGACCTTATTTATATTACGCTGTTCACAGCCTTCGCAAAGACACTGAACAGTTAGAAAGGGTACATACAATCTATGGCTTCGAACCTCATCCCGTCGATTAGAGTACCATCCGCAACTGCAAGAGATCGATCCCTTCTCGCTGTAAACTAAGTGTGCGATCACATGTGAGAGGTGTTCCAAATGGAACGAGCTACGTAGAGTTACAGCGTTGAGCAATTCAAGGATAGAATTGGCCGAATGGTTTTCAAAGCACAATAAATTGCATATAGATAGTTTCTTATATTTTTAATTAACCTCTTTATGGTCAAAATTTATCTTTGTGTTCCTTTTTTCTCAGCACATTCAGGTACCCTTTCTGTTTTTCGGCTGGTCTGGTAAGTGGGAGAGCCTTTATCTGTACTATACATTTTCTTAAGCTTTATGTTAGGATTTTCGTTAAATAGTACCTCCTCGGTACGAGTAGAAATCTATTTCGAGGTACTCCTATTCCTTGTGACTGACTCCCCCCACCCTCTCTCTCTCACACACACATACATACACACACACACACATAAACTCTTTCTTCTCTCTCTCTCTCTCTCTCTCTCTCTCTCTCTCTCTCTATATATATATATATATATATATATATATATATATATCTACAATCAAGATAGGAAGCGGTCCATGGACGGGAAGTGTCATAGTGTAGAAAAAAACCCAGATATAATCTCATTTAGGTTCGACAAAAATAATAAAGATATGGAAACGGAAATTGTAATGGTTGAATTAGTGATGGGTAAAACTAGGATTAACATTGTAAACGTTTATCGACCACCTACCTAAATCGAAGAAGAGGATTGAAAGTTGTTACTAAAACAAACACCCCCCAATCATATGCAGTGAGGAACCAACGAGAGACCAAAATATCCTCGATCTACTTCTAACTATAGATGAAAATTTAGTACAAATCGTCCAAGTTGAGGAGCCGCTGTGAAAATAGCGAGTACAAGACGATAAGATTCGATATAAGGGCAAGCGTATCCATAAGTGAGAGCTATCAACTTGTTCCATTGTTTGGAACATGTAACTCTGACCTGTTTTGGAATCATATACTGACCCACCATTGGGATAACTCATTTTTAAAAATGGACGCACAAGATATGTATTCAGAGTTACAGTGAATAACCATAACAGTAGACTCGGAGTTAGTGAAACATGTCAAAAAAAACCCGTAATCAATGCAGGGCAACGTGGTTGACAGCCAAAATTTTAAGCTCTATAGGGGAGTGACATCGACGGTATAAAGTACAAAAAACAACGTTACATAATCAAATCGAGCAAATTACATTACATATAGAAAACAGGTGAAGAAAGATATTAGAAAAGTGAAGAATGACCATGAAAGAGATATAGCCGTATATTCTAAAGCAGAACCAAAACGCTTCTAGGCATAGGGAAATAGTAGAAAGCCAACCAGGAAGAGTATAACACAGTTAATGAGTAAAGAGGAGTTCCTATCAGAGAGCGTGTAAGAATCTGTTAAGATACTAAACGATTATTTCGTAAGCGTCTTTACTGTCGAAGACATGACGCAGTTAAAAAAATTAAGTGAGGAGATCTTTTTAGGGAAGAATAGGATGCGCTCTGACGTGCGCGTAAGCGAATGCGAAATTATTACATACATAAAAATAATGAAATAATCGAAGGCACCCGTGCCAGACGGTATCTACCCGACGCACCTTAAGCAATTTTAAAGCGAACTTGTAAAACCTCTGAGCATGATCTTTAATCGTTTAAGAGAGCTAATATCACGCCGATCTTTAAAAAGGGGAAAAATCCGATCCCAGCAACTTTCGTCCTATTAACCTTACGTCAGTAGTTGGTAAAGTCATATAATCGATAATTAGAGACTTTATGGTAACTCACCCCGAGGCAAATAACCTAATCGACACTGTTTTAGAAAAGGGAGATTGTTCTTAACAAATTTCCTGTCCCTTTTCAACCATACAGTATCCATCTACGATAATAGCAGAGCAATAGACATAATTTACCTCGACTTTCAAAAAAGGGATGAAAGACTCGGAGGAGGGGGTAAAGTTCTTAAGTAGATTAAACTCTGGCTCGGCGATCGCTCAGAGACGGTAGTCATAAATAGGATAAACTCAGCCTGAGCCTCAGTTACAAGTGGGGTCGCTCAGGGGTCAGTTGTCGGCCCATTATTATTCATAATATATGTATATAAAAGACTTCGATGACGGGTTAATTAGTAAAATTTCTAAGTTTGCGGAAGACACCAAGATAGGAAATATTGTTGCAGCTAGATGCGATGTGGGACTGAAGCGAATCCAAAACAAAATTGTCGAGTGGGCAGATAAATGGCAAATGAAATTCAACATAGGCAAATGCAGTTATGCACGTAGGATTCAGAAATTTTAAAACAAGTTATAGTATGAGGAGCCAACTTTTGGAATTCGTAGACATGGAAAAAGACCTTGGGTTCATAATTTCAGCAACCTTCCAAGTGTCCAAGCAGTGCGTGGAAGCTACCAAAAAAAGTAAATCGAATGCAAGGATACATCGCATGAAATTTCTCCAATAAGTCTAGACACATAATCTTACCCTTACATAAATCATTAGTTCGACCACATCTAGAGTAGGCAATTAAGTTCTGGTCTCCGGGACTTAGCAAAAATATGGAAATGTTAGAAAAAGTACAACACAAGGCGAATAAACTGATGCCCGAACTTAGGAACAAACCCTATGAAGAAAGAATTCGCTACCTAAACCTTTTGTACTCGCGAATAAACGTTTACGTGGCCAGCTGAATGAAGTTTTTACAATCTTAAAGGGTTTTTCCAACATGAATTGCTCGCCATTATTCCAATTAGATTATAGAGCAAATACCCGTCAAGATGGCTATAAATTATCAACAAGCGATTCACCAGTGATATGGAGCAAATTTTTACCTATAAAATTACTTAAAGATGGAATAGCCAACCCGACCAAGTAATCGAATTTACGTCAGTAAATATATTTAAAAACAGAATGGATGAGTACTATTCCCGTTTAAATGTAAACTACGAGTAGCAAGAGCACAGAGGAATAACACTGTACGAAATCGGGACTTACTTTATACACATAAAGGCCTGAGCCCCGTACCAGTGGCATAGCTAAGGGGGCTGGCGAGGGGGGCACAAATTTAAAAGTTACCCCAGGCCCCCATTGGAGGGGGCCCTAAACGAGTATCCCATCCCTTTTTTGAATGGCAAAAACAGTTAATATAACTATTAAATATAGAGGCCAATAAAAAATATAGACAAATATTAGCTCAAAGATTAGTCAAGCAAAGTATAAGAAGTTACTTAAAAGGAAATTTTTAGTCACGTGAGACTCTATATCTCATAATGTCGGTCCCCGTTTTACAGGTTCTTTTGTAATAACATTGTAACTATTCGGCCGATTTTGACGAAATTTCAAACCTTTATGTTCCTTTACATTCTCTTTCGAATAATGTAATCGTCAAGGTCCCCACAAGGTTAGGCCGGAAATTATTTTGTTTTGTCAATAACATCATAACTACAGCCTTGGCCAAAATTATGGAGAAGATAGGAAAAAGTGAAGAATATGATTGAAACTCCTTTATTTCATACTTGACATAACGCAAATAAACATTTTTGCGTATATTTTATGAATAATTAGTATTTTATGTCTCCTCCTTTTGCTTTTATAACCGCTTTAATGCGTTTTTGCATATTGTGCATAAGTGGTTAGGGCAACCTTCTGCCATTCAATGTCCAATGTGTAATATTAACGTTTATTCCTATCTTTTAAGTGATTATCTTATTGTGAACTTACAAGTGGTAAAATTTTGTTAAAAATGTCTCCGAACAAACAGATTCCTGAAGCTCGAAGAGCTCAAATCATTGCATTGTCCAGAAAGGAATTATTCCAAGTCCAAATTACAAGTAAATTGAAATGCTCAAGAAACGGTGTCCAAACAACTATTGAAAGGTACAATGAGACCAATTCTTTCAAAGACCGTGATAGTCAAGGTCGCAAAAGCTGTAAAACTCTGAGGGAAGAGAGGTTGCTGAAAAGGACATCTCTGGCCGATAGGAAGAAAAACTCCTCTGTGAGTAGCTGCTGAGCTTCGGGCAACAAAAAACAAAGAGATATCAAGACGTACAGTAAAAAGAAGGCTATTAGATGCTGGGCCCGAAGGATGCAAGAGTAGAAAAAAGCCGTGGATGTGTCAGATGAACAAAAAAAAAGCGATTGTCTTGTGCCAAAGAGCATGACGATTAGATTGATGATGATTGGACTATCGTTGTTTGGTCTGATGAAAGCAACCTTTAGGTAGGTTCTCCACATTAGTTTCCACTTATTTATTTCGCTTGTACACATTTTTATTGGATGCCAAAATGATCAGTAAAATTTGTAATTCTCATCAGGTCTTTGGAACCTCTGGATCTGTTTATGTTCGTCGAAGAGATGGGGAAACTTATGATCCGATATGTGTTCTCTAACAGTCAAATTTGGAGGTGGCAGTGTAGTGGTTTGGGGCTGCATGTCGCCTTTAGGTCCAGGATTGTGGTTCACTTATGAGGGCAGAATGAATTCCAACACTTACACAAGCATGTTAGACCAGGTTTATCTCACTCTCTTAGGTAAAATTTTAATGATGACATACCAGATGATGTAATCTTCCAACAAGACAATTCTCCATGCCACACATCTAGTCTTGAAGGGTTGGTTTAAAAAGAAAGATGGAACGTTGATGGAATAGCCCCCTAAATCTCTTTATATCTCAACCCCATTGAATATTTGTGGTCACACTTGGGCACAAAAGTGAGGGTGCACAAATTTTCCTCAAAAAGTGAATTAATAGCCGAAATTGTTGAAGAGTGGCAGAAAATTGAGCCAACCACCTTTGCCAACTTAGTGTCAAGTATGCGAAAACGTATAAAAGCGGTTATAAAAGCAAAAGGAGGACGCATCAAACATTAATTACTGATAGAATATACGCAACAATGCTTATTTGTATTATGTCAAGTATGAAATAAATGAATTTCAATCATATTCTTCACTTTTTCATACCTGCTCCATAATTTTGGCCTAGGCTTTATTCGGTCTCCGAACCGGGCACGTCGCGTAATCTCCCGTACCCAGTTGTGTAGTGCAAACAGCTCTCCTGTGAATATAGACGCAGCGCCAGCCAACTTCAAACACAAAGGACACGGCATGAAAGCTGACTCATTTCGGATTTGGAGTTATCCGTGTGCACTGAAACGGCTCCAATGTAACGCGAAGTGTGTTCCAAAACGTTCGAACGCAATACTCCCGGCGCTGTGGAAGCTTTGGGGGCAGAGGCGTGGCGACAAATGGCAAGATGTTTATTATCCAGGGTGGCGTCCTGAGCATTACCAAAGACGCCCGCAAATCGAGAGCTGCATCGAACTCTCGCCCGAGTTGCCAAGCCCGAAAACTGGAAGGCTTAAAACAGTGATTCTCAACGTAGGTGCTAGCGCCCCCTTGGCGGCATTGTTGTGAAAAAGGGGGCACTGGAAGTTTATATTTCATTTAGGAGGCGGTGAACCTCCTATTTCAACTTTTCAAAGAATATTCAATATTAGCGCTGCTACAAACGCTCCCATGTGCCCATATATTTGAGAGATCGAGTAACGCTACAAGTTAATTACGCCAGGCTGAGCCTTGTAACCCGCCATTCCGCCACGCAAAGTAGAACTGCTTTATCTCCTAACGTTTATTGAATTATCTCTAAATAGATTAGGATTTTCCACTTTTCATTCATTTACACCGGCATATATTATGAATAATTATCCCCTCTGATTTTTAATATACAAACAATTTTGTTACACTCTCCTAATATTATTTTATAAAGAGATAAAATGAAACTACATTTTATCTTTTTATCGTTTTTTTATACTTACTTTACTTTATTTTCAGTGCTTCAATTTAGCCAAAGCGGAAAACTCAAAGCGAAAATGCACAGTATAGTGTTGAATATTTTCAGTTTGGATTTATTACTTTTAATAATGAACAAGAGGTAATGTGCGAAAGTATTTTTGAACGAGGCCATGAAGCTATCCGGGCTTTCCGATCATTTAAAGAAGATCCACCTAGATAAAGTGAAAGAAAAATTTTTCATATAATGAAATTATACGAGATCAATTTATTATGACAAACCAATCACAGTTGATATGTTCAAAACCCGACTTGATGAGTACTTCAATCGTGTAAATATAAGGTAGTGGGAGCATAGAAAAAACTTCATATATATATGGGAATAAATGGGAATTAATCATCGTACGGGAAAACCTTAAGTACCAAAGGGAATTCGGTTATTCATTCCAATGCTATCGAAGGCAAGACGGAGATTTCATTCAATCATTTTTAAATATTCGAGTCTCAAAAAAAACGAAACCGGGACGAGCAAACCCGCTTGTCCTGAGACCTAGACAGGTAACGTATGCGAAGATCATACAGACTTGGACATTAAACAAGAATGTGTTGAATAGTCTGGGGAACAACGCAGTCTTCGCAATAAGGTATAGGCGAGCGTTCAATCAAATGGCGGTGCCTCCCGCGATTGTATCCGATTAGGAGACGACAGAAAGCAACCTGAAGCCGCCGCTGCATTTGAGGGTAGGTCCATGCGAACAGTCTCAGCGCAATGGTGCACAACTTTAAGTTCACCTCGGTCTTCTCTTATTTTCTTTATCAAGCCGCTCGGAGGGCTGCCGGGATTCCTAGCATGTAATTGGTTTGAAGAAGAGCCAACGGCTGATCTGGTTGTGGAGTCCTTGCGAACTCATCTGCGCCCTCACGGGCACACTCATTCCCCGCAATTCCCAAATGTCTAGGAAGCCAGTAGAAAATAACCGTGGCGTCACGGATACCGCAAACAAGGGGATATGGAGATTCCATTTCCAAAGAGCACTCAGGGCGCTTTGTAAGTCGCTATAGATCACAATCAGATCTCAAAACCGGGAACGACGCGTTATGGCCAGTACAGAGCAGTGTATTGCAACTAGCTCGGCCGTGGAGACAGACGCAGCACCTGGCAAAGCCACGATGACTTCAGAAAAACAGAGTAGAATACGGCGTGGAAACCAATCATTTCTGAGACTTGGAGCTATTCGTATACACTGGCACGGTTCCAGCTTGACACGGTGTGCTCCAAAAAGGCCAAAAGCAATAATTCCGGCGCTGTAGAAGCTTTGGGAACAGAGGCTTGGTGACAAATAGTCAAAGGTGATACCTTCCAGGGGCGCCACCGGCCCGAGAGCTACGCCAAACTATAAATTAGTTTCCTAACTCTAAACCCAAAGGGTTTAAGGTATTAGTTGCGTCTCTCGCCTTTTATGGGCACCGAACTGATCAGGTTTTGATGTAGTTAAACCTATTAGCGACTGAGGGATGCGCCCGGCTCATGCGTACAGGGGAATAGTGCACTGTGCAAGGCGCTGAGTGAGTGACATTTCCCCAGAATCCACAATTAAGCTCTCAAGGGGGAACGTGCGGAAGGAACCGGTTGCCAGGGAGAAGCCGGTGTGGTAGAAAGACTCCACCTTCCGCAATACACGCTCGGCTGTGGATGCATAAAACTCGCAGCCGTAGTCAGGTTTCGAACGAGCAAAGGATCGATAGAAAAGTAATGTAGTAGCCATATCAGCACCCTAAGTGCCGAACATCATGGAACTAATAATGTCTATTCTCTGGGTACTAGAGACCCTAATGATGCTATGATGAGCCTACCAGGTGAGGCGTTGGTCAAAAACAATACCAAGGAAACGGTGCGAATCCAACAAGTCCAGGCAAACCCTATTTAGAAACAAGTACGGCTCGGGTGGAGCATGGATGAGGGCAGAATTGCACCACCTTAGTCTTGGCCCCCTTAAAACCTTCTAAACTTGTACGCTTTGGCATAATGAGTGATGCGGTTCAATAGTTGTTGGAGTCGACGCTCCAGAGTTCGCATCTGAGCTGCACCAAAAGAGAACGAGAGGTCGTCCACGTAGAGCGTAGTGAGAACATCTTCCGACAGCACGGAGGTGATACCTCATTCATTAGGCTGGAGAGGGATCCCTCACACAAGTACTAGGAATAGATGATCTCACAAATATTTATTCATAAAAGTAAAGAAAAAATAATAGCTCTCCTTCCGGCATAGGGGCTCTCAAGTGACGGGTGGGCCCCTAAGTCATTTCGTCAAAGGAACAGACCGAGGCAGGTCCATCCGGCATCAGAGACCCATCGGGGGAGAGAAAAAAAGGTCAAAATCCAGCCTTCATCACCCAAAAGAAGTCAGATATAGAGGATGGAGCCTCAGAGACGTCGGTATCCTTGTTGAAGAGCTGCTGGTCGCTTCATAGCCCACCAGTTTCAAGCGGTTCTTCGTCGTTCACGCGACGGATTAAACAAGGTTGTGTCATTAGAGCATGTTCCATCAACGCAAGGGCTTAGCTGCGTTCCTTAATAGGAAACTAAGCCTCTCCCATATTGGTTAATGTGGCTAACCTTGCACAGGGTGTCAAACTGAGCTGTCTCCGAACACTCAATGGCACATGTTTGCAGATGGCACCACGCGCTACAATGAAATTTATAAAAGAGGTAGTGTATGGAAGAGAACTGGTAAACTACTTCATCGAGGATATCACATAAAAGCTGGCCGGCCGGGTGCGATCAATGAAGCAGAGGGATCTCTCGACCCACCTAAAAGCTCTCGTTACTCCCGACCTAGATAGGTTCCCTCATTCGTTTTGTGTTGGCTGATATCCCTATCACGTGAAGGTATTATTGTCGTACCCGTTGTTATCATTGCCACCGTTTCGGCTCAGGAATAAATCTTCTAGACATGCTAAGTCAGTTCAACCCGAAGTGTGTGCTAAGTCCTCGAAGGCCGTCCCGATAAAAGCGTTTCATGTAAGCCTAGTTGCATGAATTGTGGTTGGTTACACCCCTCTTCTTCTAATCATTGGTATTCGTATTTGTACGAAAATATTGTCCTGGAGATCCAGAATGCAGGCAGAATTTCGTTCAGAGAGGCTAAAGATTTAATCTTATCCTGATTTTAATTCTTTTATTTTATAAATTCTCCTAAGAGTTTGATTTATTTTACATAATTTTAATTTGATAAAATCTGAGAGTTTTTCTTTTTTAATTAATAAATCATTTTTCAGCCCTTTTTTAATTTTATAAATACACTTTTTAATTTTATAGATTCTTTTTAATTATTTTAAATATATATTTTTTAATATCATAAAAGTTTTTGTAATTCTATCTAATTTTATAAAGTTTCTTTTAAATATTATAAATTGGAATTTTTTTTAATTTTAATTATTTATTTATTTTACATAATTTTAGATTTTTTTTTAATTTTATCAATTATTTCTAACAATATTTTTCAATTTTATAACTTATCTTTTTAAATTATTTTTGAATTTTCTAAAAATCTTTTTATTTTTAAAGAATTATAAATTCTCTTTTTAATTATTTGGAATTTTAGAAATTGTTATAGTTAATTTTTTCATTTTATTCATTCTTTTATTTCTTTTTAATATTTCTAAATTCTCCTTGTATTTTTTTTATTTCAGGAGTATTCTTTCATTACTTTTATTTTATTAATTATTTTAAGAGCCGTGCTTTATTTTGCAAATTTTATAAATTAGTTTTTTATTTTTAGAAATACTTTTTATTCTCTTTTTATTTTATAAATTGTTTTTTAGTTATTCTTGAAATTTTATAAATTCTCTTTATTTTTTTATTCGATAAATTCTCTTTTATTTTCGTTTTCTTTTATAAATACTTTTTTATTATTTAATCTTAGAAATTCTCTTAAGAGCTTTGTTTACTTTACATAATTTTATGAATTCTTTTTTAATTAGTTTTTATTTTTTAAATTCTCTGTTTAAATGATCTTTTAATTTTATAAATTCTCCTTTTAATTCTTTTTAATTTTATAAATTGTTTTTAGTTATTTTAATATTATAAATGCTTTTAATTGTATTTAATTTTATTAAATCTCCTTTTTTATTTTATAAATTTTCTTATTATTCTCTTTTTATTTTATAAATACATTTTAAATTAATTTTTATATAAATTCCCTTAAGAGCTTTGGTTGATTTTACATAATTTTATAAATTATGTCACTGTCTCGCCGGAAGCTCAAAATCACTGGCTCCAACAATAGTCTCAATCTAGATGTCTATCTTTAGTTTAATTCCTTAGTTTAGTGGATAAGGTGTTGGATCTGCAAACCGACATACCTAGTCCAAGTACCTCTGGCAGTGGACATCCATATATCTGGCCACATTTATCACCACCCACTTAGCCAATCACAACACCGCTGTTCCTTCCATTCCCCTTTACTTCGCATACATAACACTTCATTCTTCCTTCTTTGACCGTGCCAAATGGGTTTCTATATCTTTGGGGATAGGAAAGGTTCCAAGCTCACGGGTTTGTGACTTCGGGTTTCGGTCGATCGTTATTCTGATTTTATGCTAATTTCATTGTTCGGAAGGGAAGGGGGCTCGTTCACGATTGAAAAGAGCCTGGTGGCGCAATTAACTAATTCTGCAGTGGGTTAGGTTCAACTCATGGAAATCTTTAGGTGATTTTAAGCGTTTACAACAGCATGTGTCGCCCCAATAACGCAGGAACTTTCACCAAAACGCAGTTTGCTTTAAAGGCTAATAAAAATAATGGATCTTTTCTTTTATTATGGCGCGATTTCGTCTCCTCAGCCAGATGGCTGAACGGCCGGTTACTCGAGTAAGTAGCTTGGGATATCTTTATTGTTACGATATCCTTTGTTTTGTTTGTTTTTTTAGAAGCATAAGCATTGTTTCCAGCCTTAAAAAATGACAACGTACGAACTTGCTAGAGAAAGAACAATATCTGGAGGGTCTTACCAGTGCAGTGGGGTTTCGGAAGGATTTGCAGGGAAACGCGCGAGTGTTTCATGTATGAAGTTCCTGATAGATCGAAAGAAACATTATTATCTATAATTAAAGAATGTGTATTGCTTGGCACAACTATTATATGTGATAAGCGGCGTGCATACAATAGAACTGAATCCTTGCCAGAGATGCGGTATATGTAAGCATTTGACTGTTAACCACTCGTACAAATTTATAGATCCAGAAACTGGTGCCCACACAAACCAAATAGAGTCGCTTTGGGCCAAGGCAAAAATGAGGAATAAATTAAGAATGTGGAATCGCTCGTTCTCTGATCGACTCCTCTATGTGCGAGTTTTTATGGAGGCAACGAAATAAAGCAAAAGACTTAGTTGCTCAATTTTACAAAGAAATTGTAAAGTTTTATCTATTAAATAATGTTTAGTTTTTACTTTCCTTAGCTTTTATTGTTTTACTTTCCGCTTATTCGCCCCGTAAACCACCCACATAATTATAACATAGGAATGATCCCATCTCTCGATACCCGCGCATGAGAAAGGCAGTTCAGCGTCCTCAGTCGGTCGTTCAGCCATCTGGCTGAGGTAACGAAATTGCGCCATAATAAGAGAAAGATACTTAAGAAGTATAAGAAGAAGCCTAATAATAAATGTGGACACAAGGACATTCTTTTGGTCAGGACCTAAGAGCAGCTACCCTGTCCGCCCCTGCGCAACAGGGTGCTACGTGTAAACTGTAACACCTGGTACCTTGAGGAGTGGCACGCCCTCCCTACTTCAGTACCCCTTTCAGTCTCACACTAGATTGAGACTACCTAGGTTTTATTCTCACTGGACATTTTTTTTATCGTTTTGGGCGCTTTCATTACAATCATCATCTGACATATTCTCGTTGCCGGTAGCTAATATTGCATGCTAGTCGTTGATCAGCTTTCATTCACATTTCCTTTTTAGCTCTAATAGAGGGCCTCGTTGATATTGCGCTTTAGATTCTTAGCCAAATGAAAAAGCCTTTTCCTTCCGTTGTTCTAGATTCAAGGGAGGTTCAACGACAACTCACCGCCAGCTACAAGGAGTCTCTTAAAAGCCATAGTCTTTCCACACCCACGGGCACTCATTTGACCCCACTCACAGGCACTCATTTGATCCCCCCCATCCTCCGCACGATGCAACGCGACACTCGTCCTTTTACGACCCGACCAAGTATTTTCCCCGTCGCCGGGAGAGCGACAACCTTTACCGTCGTTTTGGTGGCCGGCCTCATTGTATCATAATAATCGTCAGAACCTGTCCTCTATCATCTTCACGACACCCGAGCCGACGCCGCCCTGTGCCATTAGACTTTGAAAGTTCCGACTCACTGCCATCTTTCCATCTCATTGACGTCCACGAATGTTCTTTCTAACGACGTTCTATCCTCAAGGTTTGTCCATACCACCACTCTATCGTTAGTCTCATCACGATTTCTCATCCTGCATTTCCCTGTTTTATTTTATTCCCTCGACTTCCATTTCATCCCTAGATGAGGTGAATATCGTGTGTATGCGACAATAAAAATGCGTGTCCTTAACAATTCCAGCCTTTCATCTTGCCTTAGTTTTCTCACAAATCAGCCTGAAAATGCCTCTATCATTGGATCTGTTTATTATATAAGAAATAACGTAAAAGCATAACTTCATTTATAATCTTCAGGAGGAATTTCTCTCATTTGCCATTAGCCTATTTAGATCTCTGTAGATCGTAAAAGGTATGAATTAGGAAACATATGAAGAAAACGAAAACCTTTTATATTCGAATCAGCAACGAGAATATACATGAAGACTCCGAAATTGGAACCTTGCACAGACGAATGGCGCTATTGACCGAGTGTTAGGCTACGCTCGACAGGTGGTCGATAATTCTCCCCGGAGCATTTCTGCCGCATGAGAGAAAGGGAACGCAGCCTAGACACGCAGCACATTGCACTAAACCGCCCTTTATACATTATTCCCATATATTATCATATAAAGAAACAAATGTTTGTAGAGGACATAAAAAAAAGTTTCTTAAAGTTGTTTAAATTGCTCCATATTTGCAGCGAACTGTTTAAAGATAACTTGTAATGACTGGGCATTTTTTAAGCCAGTAATGCTTAAACCTTTTTTAGGCTACACAAATGGTGTTTGTAGGTCACATGAACTGTTTGAAGGACAACGTTTACGTGTGAATTTTTATTAATCTCTTATTACTTCAAAATACCGCTATATAATTGCTACGGGAGATAAAAAGTGGATTCTTTACTGCAGCATTAAGCTCAAAACACAATGGATTAATT
This sequence comes from Ceratothoa steindachneri, assembly GCA_963969495.1. NCBI lineage: Eukaryota > Metazoa > Arthropoda > Malacostraca > Isopoda > Cymothoidae > Ceratothoa > Ceratothoa steindachneri. Next base: position 234,144,567 of record OZ018318.1, read on the forward strand.
GGAAGCACAAACACATTTTTACGCCTAGACGTCGTTTGCAACACCAGATGACTATGCTATGAATTTGTGTGATGTAAACGGAATTATTCATTATGAACTCAATAATAAACAAATATTTACTGCACACATAATTGTTCAACAATTGCCACGTTTAAATGAAGTTCTTGAATAAAACATCCTTCAATGGTAAACCGAAACTATATGCCCCCTCTCCCTTTTCGCGTCCCCATGACAAGGAACGCCCACACGTCGCATGTTTGGCCAAAGAAAAAATTACTACGTTATGTTGGGAAGTTCTCCCTCCTCCTTTATATTCACCGAACCTTGCATCAGTTGATCAATATATATTTGAGTCATTACAACATCACCTACATGACAAAGTTTACTCTGTAATGAACATGATAGTAAAGGATATCACATATATTTCATCAAAACCGAATGGATTCTTCAAGAAAGGTATCCACTGATTAATAAAATGCTTAAAGATCGGTGTCAATGATGGAAAATACTTACCTGATTTTTTGTGTGTATATTAAATATGGTTTTCCTTTCCTTTTTAAAAGAAAATCGACATAAATTTGTTTACAACCTAATACAGGGTGTCCACAAAGTCTGGGTACATAGGGGATAAATACATACCTTTAGAATATTAAAATATTAAATATTAGAATATTAAAATATTAAAATTCCTATGTACCCAGACTTTGTGGACATCTTGTATATTATATGTTGCTGATAAGCGGCCTTTAGTGTCAGTCTCCCCTGACACCTTTAAAAAAAACAACAAAAAACAAAATAGAGGCGTTGGGCCATGCCATTTAGAACCTTTACTTTCCCTTAAATATTTTGTAAAGAGACTACTTAGTAGTTCAACAAGAAGTTCATGTCCAGTTTTTATTATGTTGGTTATAAATCCATGCTCCCTGACGCATTACCATTTTTCGTGAACTTAAGTGCATGCATAATTTCGTCCTTCTCTACTAGTGGGATTTCCTTCTCTTATATTGAGAAATTATTTGTTGAATGATGCTCATTGTCACTTCGCTTCAATTTTAGTGTTTACAAAAAAAAAAAACCCTCCCTAAACTCCGTCTTCCTTCTCATTTGAAGACTCGATTACTTAGTTAAATTATTTATCTTAAGTTTCGTATATTCGATCCTTTCTTTAATTGTTCCATTCCATCTCAATTTTCGCCTTTTATTTAAATGGATTTTCGTATCGTTATTTTTTATGGTAAATGATCTAGTTTTAGTTATATTATTGTTTCAGTTGCTTTAGTTATATTATTGCTTCACTTGCTAATTTAGTTCCTTGTACTTGATTAGTATTATTGTTTGCAACACATTTTCCTTTTTATGTCAAGTTTTAGTGTTTTTGTTTTCTTTGTCAGGAATTTGATACCTCTAGTTTGAGCTCTATTTTAATCTTGCTACTGAGTAGTGTGTTAACTACATGCGTTGAAGATGATGATAACCGATACGTCTTTAATGAGATTTTTCATGTTGTAGAATATGTACATAATCGATCTCATTTTTGTTCTATTCGCTCCCATCTTTGTCCATCTTCTGTTTTACATGTTTTGGAAGATGAGATTCAAAATGAAAAGGTTTGCTCTTCCTGCCAATCCTATTAATCTTTTTCCATCTCCACTCTGAATTTTTCTACCGAACGACTATCGTGTCTTTGTTAGCCCATCTTTGTACTGACGTCTCCGCATAGCGTTCTTGAACTCATAGTTTCCTGGTCTATGTGCATTCATGAGCTACTTCTTCAGCTGACTGAGATATTGTAGGTCCAATATGCTTGGACTTCTCTTAGCGAATATCCATTTGATGTTTTAATTGCTACTTAGATTAATCGATGCCTATAATTTGCAAACAGGTCCGTAAATCCGGGTATTCTTAGCACCTTCATCTCCTGACCTTACCTTCCTCAGATCCCTCGGGGTACTAATGGGCAGGGTCAGGGTTGCCAACTCAGTGCTTTTGGCACTAAATTCAGTTCTTTTTCGTTACTTTCAGTGCCAAAAAATATAGTTAAGCGCACGCGCGTAATTTTATTGCCTTGTACCATTTTTAGTGCCTTTTAATATCAGTTAAAGCAAACCTTAATTTTAAAAATTAATTATTTGGGAAATGACACACTGATTTTATATATATATATATATATATATATATATATATATATATATATATATATATATATATATGCTAATATGCAATAATACAATTGTGAACTCTTTTAAAATTAAATATGATAAATATATAAGGGAATTAAATAATTACTAGCGAGATGAAATTTTAAAGCACAGAGTGCATATTTCTTATTCTCGCTGAAATTCAAATGGTGAGAGTTAAATATTAATGAACATGTTTTGAGTTTTGAACATGGCTGTAATCTGCGCAGCTTTGCACATTGGTATTTAGTTTGCTTTCGCTATTCATAAACTGAAGTTATTTTGTGATAAAAAAGAGAACTAAATAGGCTAACTTAATGATTTATTTATTAGTAACATGTGTGAAACAGGACAATAAGTGTTTATATGAAATTAATTATTTTTTACCCTTCCAGATGAGTACAAAATATTCACAGCACTTTAGAGGCGAATGAATGTCAAATCCAAAATACAAAACTGGTTAAAAAGAGTGGAAGGTGACGATACGAAATCATTTTGTAATTACTGCAAATGTGTTCTTCATGCTAGATTAAGTGACATAGACCAACATAGTAACACTAATAAACACATAAAGGCTGAAGCACCTTTCAGTTGTCAAAGACAAACAAAGCTAACATTTGCAACTGTTGGGCCTAGTACTGATTTAACTGCGAAACAAACTGAAGGACAGTTAGCATTATTTATTGCTGAACATTGTTCCCTACAAGCTGTAGATCACTTAACTGAGTAATGTAATAAGTGCTTTAGTGATGCGAAACAAAAAAGAACTTAGGCTTAAACGATCAAAATGCACCAACATTATTACTAATATTCTTGGTCCACATTTTAAAGAAGAGTTAAAAAATGATTTATGAACTGCCAAGTACAGTTTAATAATTGATGAATCTAATGACATTTCTGTCACCAAATTACTAGGAATTGTAATTAGATATTATTCAGAATTTTAAAAGAAAATTATCGTAACTTATTTGGATTTAGTTCAATTAGATGAGTGTAATGCTAAGGTAATGAGCAATGCATTAAAAGAATGCCTAGAAAAGCATAATCTTAGTTTGCAAAATCTAATTGCAATAGGCACAGGCAATGCTTCAGTCATGACAGGTGTAAACAATGGTGTTTATATGATATTAAAAAGAGAGATTCCTCATCTTATACCCATAAAATGTGTTTGTTATTCCCTTCAACCTGCTGTGTCACATGCTGCAAGTGAACATTTGCCAAGAAATCTGGATTTTTTATTAAAAAGAAACTTACAGTTGGTTTTCCTATTCTTCAGTTCGCCAATCAAAATATAGAAAATTGTTTGCAACAATAAATGATGGAAATCAGCCATTAAAGCTTGTTCAGCCTAGTACAACAAGATGGATGTCAATTGAATCTTCAGTGGTTAGAATTTTGGATCAATGGATAGAATTAATAACTCATTTTCAAATTGCAAAGAATGAAGAAGGTTGCTATTCTTCCGAAATGCTTTATTTGATGTTTTGTGATAAGAGAAACTATGTTTATCTCATTCTTTCTAAAGCACATTCTTTCCGAAGTTCAAAGAGTGAATAAAAAATTTGAAGCAGAAACGCAAGACCCAACGAAATTATTAAATGATCTTCAACATCTCATCGATGTACTAGGTTCAATTATTCTAATTCCATGAGAGAAATTAAATGAAAAAGATTCAGTGCAAGATTATCTTGATCCAAAACCATATCTTGGTTATCAATTTGAAAAAGAAATCTCCGAATGTAATTTTAATGAACAAGAAGAGAGTGAGATAAGAGAGAGATGCATAAATTTTGTTGTAAAAGTTTTAGAACAAATTTGGCAACGTCTTGCTGATAATTTTAGTCTTTTAAAAGCAATGAGTTATTTCAGTGTAACAGAATGCCTCAAACCAATTAAACCAAGAATTATAGACCTTTCAAAGCATTTTAATGGCGATCCAGAGATTCTGACACAAATTGATTTCCAATGGAGAAATTTGCAAACAATACAGTGGACACAAGTCGCAGATACAGTTGCCTTTTGGATTGAAGTATCATCGTATAGGGATTCGACTGGGGCAAATCCATTTGAAAAAATGTCAACATTAGCTTTGACAATTCTCACCATGCCACATGCAAATGCTGATGTGGAAAGATTATTTAGTCATATGAATTTTATTAAATCGACTGAGCGAAATCGGTTAAGCTTAAACACTGTAACGGCGATTTTAAATATAAAAAAATGGACTTAAACGAAATGAAAAATGATGCTATTGTTACACACTCCCAATAGAATTAGTGAAGAAGATTGGATCCCTGGATTGCTATAAATTAGCCAGGGAGAGTGATCCTGAAGCTTCAACATCAAAAGAAATTGACTTCCCAGTCATTATTGATTAAAAACAAGGTAACTATTTGTCCATATCATTTTATTACTTATAGTTTTAAAACATATTTTTATATACTTATAGTTGATTATTCGATTCTCCATTAGTGCTTTTATTGGTGCTTCCCCCCAAATTATTTAGTGCTTTTTAATGAGCAAAACAGTGCTTTTTGAAATTTGGAATTGGCAAACCTAGGCAGGTTTGCCACAAGGAAATTTTAAAAAGAACAGAAATTTGGAGTTAAAAGGTACCAGAATGAACCAAATGTAAATTTTATAAGAGATAATACAAGAATTTGTCTTAAATTTGTGCAATAGAAGCATTTATGTTTTAAATAAAAGAGACTCTCATCATACTTAACAATAATTTAATTAAATTAATACATGATAAAATTGGCTTGATTTGGTTCTTTTTATAGTAATTTGGTACTTTTGCTGTTTTAGACACCCTTAAAAGAACCAAATCTGGTACTTTAGTACCAGTTGTGGCAACCCTGCAAAGGGTATGTTCGGCGATGTTAATAGGCGAGTGATTTCACCGAGTGGGCCATTTCGACCGGTGAGTGATATGGCCCTGGTCCAAAGTGGACAGCAGTATCGGAGATACTGCCACCTGGGGACATGATTAGAATGTTTTTTTTCTCACAAGCATAAGCATATATATATATATATATATATATATATATATATATATATATATATATATATATATATATATATATATAAAGAACTCGAAAGTACTTGGAATCCTCGTTTTAATTTTCCCTGTTGGCTTTGTTGCATTTATTGCTTACTCACGCGATACTTTTTGAGTTTTCCACACACACACATATATATATATATATATATATATATATATATATATATATATATATATATATATATATATATATATATATATATATATATATATATATATATATATATATATCGCGAAAGAATGATAAAAATGAATCCAACAAACCGAAAAAACGGAAAACGGGAAAATCTTTCTTCGAAAATATTATTTCCTAATTCGGAAAAGTTCCGTAAAAGTTTGGGATTCGAACCGTGCACGCTGAGGCAGCGAACATCCGCTTTGATTTCAAATAAATCATCTCTTAGGCCACTTCTTGGCTATGCGGAAGACCAAAAAATCCTCCGAATAAACAAGTTTTTAAGCTACGATTCGCAAGATCGATCGGGACTATGAAAGAGAGAAAAAAAATAATTGTGAATTCAAAGGACAAAGAAAAGAAGAATTGAGGTAAACACGTGACGAATATACAATGTAAAAATCTTTCATGAGCGCGAGAGAAATTTTTCCCGTTTTCTGTTTCTTGCAGTTTGTTGGATATATATATATATATATATATATATATATATATATATATATATATATATATATATATATATATATATATATATATATATATATATATATATATATATATATATATATATATATATATATATATATATATATATATATATATATATATATGAGGAATTAAACCACATTCTCCGAAGACAATTTAATTCAGAACAGTTTCGGTGTATCTCACACCCTTTTTCAACTGACACTGGATAGAAAATATAAGAGAAGTGCATATAAGCATAACACAAGATCCCCTCTTTTTTCAGCACAATCCCCTACTTGTGGCTAATAGGGGGGGGGGGGTAGGCCTAAACATATTGAAGGGCTGACATTTTACTATTTTGTTTATTTGCTTTCTTATTACAGGATTAAAAGAAAATTGACCCTCAGATATATTTAAATTAGGAACTGACGATATCAAGCTCGATTCTACGATTCTTCTCTTAACATAGTTAGCCGATTTAAATACCATTTTACTTCCATTGAAATCGATCGTATGATTCTTGTCTCTAACATGGCAAAATATTCCACTGCTTTGGCTGCCCACTCTAATATCTCTTTTGTGTTCATACAATCTCTTGTCTAGATTTCTCCCCGTTTCCCCTATATAAACTTTATGGCAATCGTTGCATGGTATTGCATATACTCCTATGTTAATATGTTCTTTAGGTTTCCTGGCAATCATCAATTGGTTTAAGGAATTATTATATTTAAAGGCTAGATTAATACCCGCTTTTTCAAATATGTCCTTTAAACTATTTAATTTATTGTTAAATGGCAATGTTATACATTTGTTGAAGTCATTAGTGCGGGAAGGCTTATTACCATAGAATGTTTTCCTAGCTGCAAAATGGGCAGACGATATGAACCAATCGGGGTAATACAAATTAGAAAAAATGGTCCTGATAATGACAATTTCTTTATCTGAATAGGAAGGATGACATATTTTGTATGCTCTAAGGAAAAGGTTAGAAATTACCGATTTTTAACAGTATTATCGTGAAACGAAAAATAATGTATATAGGCATTCGAGTGGGTTGGTTTCCTATACACGACAAGTTTTAATTCATGTTGATCTTTATTAATGAGGACATCAGTTCCTAATTTAAATCTATCTGAGGGTCAATTTTCTTTTAATACTGTAATAAGAAAGCAAATAAACAAAATAGTAAAATGTCAGCCCTTCAATATGTTTAGGCCTAACCCCCCCCCCTTCCTATTAGCCACAAGTAGGGGATTGTGGGGAAAAAAAGAGGGGATCTTGTGTTATGCTTATATGCACTTCTCTTATATTTTCTATCCAGTGTCAGTTGAAAAAGGGCGTGAGATACACCGAAACTGTTCTGAATTAAAGTGTCTTCGGAGAATTAAGGTAATGGCATTATAAGACAACTGCTCTGCTTTAGGTCCAGCGGGAGATCCTATCCTCCTCGACCTGGAAGACTACATTTATAGGATAGCTCATCCACCAGGCCAAAAAAAACTGGTTTCCAAGTCACCCCTTTATGTCGTCTCTTTTACCGTCACAGAAAACGTTATTATTAATATATTAATAGCGTTGACTTAGCCAAAAACGCTTGAAAGATGAGCTATCCTATAAATGTAGTCTTCCAGTTCGAGGAGGATAGGATCTCCTGCTGGACCTGAAGCAGAGCAGTTGTCTTATAATGCCATTACCTTAATCGCAACAATTTGTCTTGGATATTTTTCCATATATATATTTATATATATATATATATATATATATATATATATATATATATATATATATATATATATATATATATATATATATATATATATATATATATATATATATATATATATATATATATTATGGTGGACTAGCAAAGTCAAATGTAATTGGATATGAATGAAAATTCGTATACAACACTTATATGCATTCTTTATTATCTCTAAAAAAACTAAAATGGTCTCTCAAAATTTTGCTTGTCGAAATATTATAGCAAAACAACACAAATTTTTAGAAGAAAATTCTCCTCATTTTATCACAAAGGATGAATGGCCTCTCTATCGCCTGATTGTAACTCTATGGTCTATTCTTTATGGAATTTACTTCAAGAAAAAGTTTACAGCAACATAAAAAGTAAATTTAGTGAATCTGAACTTAAAGAAAAATTCTTTTTGCATATGGGATCACACAACGCTATCTGATATCTGAAAATGTGTTTTTTCATTTAAAATGCGATAAGTGCAGTATGTGTGTGACCAAGAAGGTGGACATATTAATCATTTATTTTAATAAATGTATATAGATTTTAATTTATTTTTTTTTAGACATTATCCTTTGTCGGGAGCAAACGGCAAGCAATATTTTCACCGACAATATTATTTTTCAATTGTAGAAATACGTTTAGAGTTATATTATTGAAACTTTCAGCGATAATAAAGAATAAATATAAAGTCATTCATATCCAAATGCATCTGACTGAGTTATTCAAGTTTGAATTTAGTGAAGGTTTTGCTGAGCCACCCGTATATATATATATATATATATATATATATATATATATATATATATATATATATATGCGGTTGAAAGGCTATATTTGGCAAACACAGTCTTCATCAAAGCCCTCGGAAAGAGCTCTTCTCACATACACGAGAAGCTAACACTTAAATTAAGTGTTCTTTCAGATAGCCAAAAAAACTATCTTTCGATTGGCTTTTTCAAGTGTCACCCCTGCTTTTCGAAGAAGAATGCAAAATTTCTTATTATCCATTTTTGCCACACCTTATAAATTGCAGTAACGCAAATAATTATGCGGTTGAAAGGCTCTATTTGTCATTCTGAAACTGTACCTGGCATTAGTTAGGCCTCATCTTGATTATGGGGTGCAATTGGGTCACCATATCATAGGATAGATATTGGTCAGCTTGAGTCTGTGCAAAGAAAGATGACTAAAATGATTCATGGGTTGAGGATCTTACCTTATGATGACAGGCTTCTGAGACTAAATTTTCATGCATTAGAAAGGATAAGAGTCTGAGGGACTTGATTGAAGTCTTCAAGTAGGTAAAAGGTTATAATAGGGAAGACATAGGTAGGGTTCTTATTTTTAGCGAACGGGATAGGACAAATAGCAAATGATTTAAGCTGAACAATTTAGGTTTAGGGAAGAGAGTGGTAGAATTTGTTTTTTTTTAAATCGTGTGGCAAATGAATGGAATCGTCTCACTAGTCATGTGATAGAAGCATCCTCCCTGCGGAGTTTTAAAGAAGAGATTGGATAAATTTAAGGATAAGGATGCTTTGTGGGACTGAACTGTGTAATGGGTACAGGAGCTGCCTCGCATAGGCTATTGATTAGCTTTTTTCAGACTCCTTTTTTTATGCTCTTAAAATGTGTCTTGCCAATCTCAGCTTCAGAAGTTTTAGTCTTTTTACTATATCTATTCCGCGTGTTGTGTTCCTATATATTGTAGATAGAGGGGAGTAGAAAAAGGGGCAAAGAAAAAAATAATAGCGTAGGCGAGTTGCGAACAGGTTCCCGCGTCGCTGGAAAACTGTTAGCCAACGGCGAGTCCACTGGGCCATCCTGAGTCTCTAGAATGGCTCATTCAAACAAAGGTTTAACTCGCTTGCCTGTACTTCTTGTACGTTATAATGTGTATTTTTGTTATGGTCCTTGCGCGATATTTTGAGCGCGGCCGATTTGGCGCCAAGTGAATTGGCTCAAGGCAACTGAATGTTATCCGACGCAAGGCGATTCATGAGAAATTAAGGTGACTAACTACTCATTCAAGTGACTAACTACTCATTTAAGTGACTGGCTACTCATTTAAAGGACTAACTAATCATTTAAGTGACTAACTACTCATTTAAGGGACTAACTAATCATTTAAGTGACTAAATAATCATTCATGTGATTAACTAATCATCCAAGGGATTAACTAATCAATCGAGTGACTAACTAAACATCCAAGTGACTAACTACTCATTCAAGTGACAAGCTAATCATTTCAAGTGACAATCTAATCATTTCAAGTGACTAACTAATCATTCAAGTGACAAACTAAACATTCAAATGACTAATTAATCGGTCAAGTAACTAACTGACCATTCAAGGGCCTAAATAATCATTTAAGTGACTAAATAACCATTCAAATGATTAACTAATCATTCAAGTGACTAAATACTCAATCAACTGACTAACTGATCACTTAAAGTGACTAACCAATCATTCAAGTGTCTAACTGATCATTCAGGGGATTAACCAGTCATTCAAGGGACTACCTAAACATTTAGATGACTAATTAATCTGTCAAGTAACTAACTGATCAATTAACTGCCTAACTAATCATCCAAGTGACTAACTAATCATTCAAGTGACTAACTAATCATTCAAGTAACTAACTAGTCATTCAAGTGACTAACTAACCATCCATATAGATAGATAGATATTCTTGCGCGATTATTTGCTTTAATTCAGTGGAGAAATCTTTCGATACGATACCAAACAAGGAGCCAATTGTTGGAAAGTAGCTAAAATTCATTAAAACATTCACCAGGGTTCAATATTAACTACCTAACGCTTCCAATCATGCAAATTCATCGATTAGACCATTTGTGTGGATCTGCTGAGTATTACTATTCTCGACCCCCTCCCCCCTTGCCCCCTAAAACGTGTCAAGTGCAGCGTAGGTAACCATGTTGCACATACAATGTGGAATGGTACGTGCTCTAACGGCCCAAACGCCCACAGGTGGATTGTTAGCTTTATATCCATACAATGTGACTTCCTCCAACTTTACCACTTTATTTACAGAACTCTTTTTACGAATTTCCTGCGAGAGATTACATCGTTAGGATAGGATTCTTAGTTTTTTGCAACGCCAGCTCGATTCGATATTTTTATTTACAAAATTATATATATTTTTATCTAAAAAGGCAATAAAAATAACACATCCGCTATTGATTATACAAAACTTTGAGAGCATTTGAAGAATAGCGGTCCCAGTTTTTCCCATTTGAACAAGAGAGTTATGAGTTATGCCCATTCGAACAAATGAGGTCAAGCTTTTGCCCATTCAAACAGTAGAGGTCTCGGATCACCCACTTGAACAATCTATGTCTGGATTATAGCCATTCGAACAATAGAAATCCCGATTTTGCCATTCGAACACTATAGGTAGTGATTTTACCCATTTGAACAATAAAGTCCCTGTTCGTCTTCATGAACAATTATGGTCCTGGATTTGCCAATTCGAACAATAGAGGTCGTGGTTCACCTACTTTAACAATTGATATATGGGTTATGCCCTTTTAAACAATAGGAGTCCCAGTTTTGCCCATTTGAACAGTAGAGGTGGGGTTTTTGTCCACTTGAACAATTGAGGTCCGGGATTTTCCCATTTGAACAATAGAGGCCGGGCTTTTGCCCATTCAAACAATAGAGGCCGGGCTTTTGCCCATTTGAAAAATAGACATCCAAGTTTTGCCCATTCGAACAATAGTTGTATGGCTTTTTCCCATTTGAACACTAGAGGCTCCTGTTCGCCTAGTTTAACAATTGAGCTTTGGGTTCTGCCCATTCGAACAATAAAGGTTTGGCTTTTGACAATTTGAACTCCTGGTTCACCCACTTGAACAATAGGGGTCCTGGTTTTGCTCATTAAAAAATGTCACAATCGGGAGGGGAGGACGAGACAGAGAATAAACACGAAAGTTACAACAGGTAATATGAATGTAGCTTCGAAGACGCAACTGTCTCTCATCGAGAAGCTACCCGGCGTTTTCGGGCCTGATGACTTCAAACGCTTCCTAGTCGTCTGATCGCCTTATGGTAGTATGCTGGCTAAGGGTCACTTGTTTTATTAGAGAAAGGCTTTAGTCAAGGTATTTTGTAAAGAACCGAAAATCACCCGTTTCTGGGAGGGACGCCCTTCTGGTAGATGCAGCGGAACTTCGCCAGGCGGCCATTGTGAGAGCTCTTCAGACACTCTATGGCTCGGTTGTGCAAGTGACACTACTCTTTCATGAATTTTATGAGAGGGGTGGTTTCTGTGATGGAAATCGTTAACTACTCGGTAAAAGACATTACCGAATAGCTAGCCAACCAAAGAGTGGTGGGAGGGGGCAAAATGGATGGAGGCTCGAGTCTCTTCCCCTTATACTCTTGGTCACGTTCGATTGTAAAAGGTTTTGTCAGTTGGTGCGTGCTGGTTGGTATCGGTACCGAGTCAAGGCTTTCGTCCCACTGCTTGAAGGCACTACTAATGCAACCGCTTTGGAAACACAAATGGTTAGTGTAGAAATGCAAAGTTAGGTCTTCCAAAAATCTGTGCTGATTGATACAAGACGTTACGCGATAATATCCTATTAAGTACGCGCGAGTGTGTGAATTACAGTGAGCCACACCCTGCTACATCGAAGCAATTGGGTGAGTATCTACTTTGGAAAGAGTTTTTGGCCGTCCAGGCTGCGGGCTGAATCTTCTTTCGAGATGGTAAGGATTTGGTCCTGTTGCATCCTGTGTGACCTGGGATATCATACGAATCAGGTTAAAAAAACACCCTCTGCTCCTAGTTCCTCCTGACATACTAGTACTGCAGCTTCCGCACCCATTTGGAACCCTCCTGCGGAATCATCCTTCTGGGGGTTCTTCTGCTAGAGCTGCGGCTCATGCCTAGGCCATCGCAATTAAAAGAGAGGTCTCCTTCCCTCCTTCCCTTCACGTGACCACTTCCAGTAAAGTGAAGCGTTTGCGCTACTAAATTGAGTCGTCAGAATCATAGAAAGTAAACTCCTAGGTAGTTGTGAGACCGTCTGCAGATACTTTCTAAGTCTGTCCCCTGAAAGGAGGACAGCACCAAGGGAACTTCGGATCTTACACCCCTGTCCATGGCCGAACGGGACGCCTCGGAGACACGGAACTCCCGAAAACACGAGGAAGCCCCCCTGCTCCAAGGCTGCTTCTTCTCATAGAGGATTCAAGGGCGGTGAAGATAAAAATTCCCATGCAAACCCAACCATCCCAGTAAGTCATTGAGGCGACAGCTTATTCTGAGGCTAAAAGCACCTAGTGCTCTGCTTCCGGGAAGGCTTTGGCCATTCCTCCTACGATATTCTCTTCGGAGAAGGCATCTACATCTCATTCGAATTAGGTCTGAATGGCACTTTCCTTTAATGGAATTGCCGTAGACTCTGAGCTAACTGGGGGAGCTTCAAGGGCTCATCTCTAGTCGTTTCCCGTTAGCCATCAGCCTGCAAGAGATCATGTTGAGCGTGCGACCTTGTCCACTCTGGTATGGTTTTGCGATCCACCATACCACTATGTAGTGGGGCAGGACAGGAAGGTGCGCCATTTCCATCGTGCAAGATGTCTTCGTTCTTCTCCTCGTTATGAATAACTTCCTTCAGGCAGTGGCAGTGCAGTTACACCTAGATCTGAGGTATACTTTTATTTCTGTGTATATTCCACCGTCAACCGACTTCGACGAGGCAAACTTCTGTGTCATCGTGCTAAGATGTCCGAGGATCTTTCTCCTTCTTGGAGCCTGAAAGGTAGATACTCACCCCTATGGGGGTACATGATCAATCCAGGCGTTAGGTCATTGCCGGGCTGATCGAAGAGTTGGTGAAAAGTTTCCTTAATTTGTATGAATTTATCTATCACTGTCCGAGAATCGCTTCATTTTCTTGTCTCGATTTGTCGCTGTGCTCTTTGGGCGCACAGCCTGATTTTTGGTGGCAGATTTTCGATGACCTTCATGGTAGTGGCCACTTTCGCATTCAAATATCTGGGCCTTTACCGTCTGAGAAACCACGACTGTATTACTTGGAACGGGAGCGGTGTCCTGTATTTCAGGAAATGACTAACTTCTCTGTTCCAGTCGAGGAGTTTAGTTCAGTTGACGAGGCCATTCAGAATCCAGCAGCTTAGAGCTGTGGGCTTAATTACGATTCCAAAAACATTTAGTCGTTTTGTACGCATTTGCTTCCTTCTTTGATCGGCCAAGAATCGCAAGGTCTTTAGCGATAAGCTATATGCTTACATGCGCTATGAGCGTCACCCGATAGATTTATGTTTTGAAACAAGCAAGCCTCTCTTCTTGGTAGGTATAAATGTCTTAACTTAACGGGAAGAGCCCTCTCGCAGAGGTGTGAAATCGAGTCTAAAAGATTGTGGGAAAGTTCTCGCAAGACCCCTTTTCCATCCTCAAAGAGGACGCGACAACAATCTATGACTCCTCTTCCGTGACGGAGTCCTTTGTGACCACTTTCTGCACATTCTCTAGCTACCATGCTGCTCCGCCAGCATTATTGCATGTCGTTAGCTCGCCGAAAGCCGGCGACTAGACTTTACCTCCTGAGGGGGCAAAACCTTTACGATATCTTTACGTTAAGTGATCTGTGTTGCTATCTCTCTTTGTGTGTGGATAACGCTCCTAGTACGGACAATATCCCGTATGCTATGCTTTTCTTCTAGGTAAATCAAGAGGATCTAGACTGAAGGTATCCTCCCAGACTGATGGGAAATAGCTACCATGTTCACTTTTCGCAAACCCGGGATAGATCACTCTACCCAGGCCGGTTGAGTCCATTTCTCTCTAACCTCAAATGTATGCAAGTTGATGAAGAAATTAGCAAATGTTAGATTACCTTATTTCCTTAACAGTGGATGCAACTTATGTTTTGTACAGTACGATTTCCGCAAGTTCTATCCCAAGTCGGATACTTTGCTACAGCTGGAGAATGCTATAGGTGAGACCTTCGAAAATAGACAGCGATTCACCACAGTGTTTTCTCCATCTGGAGAAGGCTTATGATACCGGGTAGCGATATGATTTTCTGGAGATCCTCCGTTCCATGGAGGGTCTCCGCTCGAATAGGACAAGAGAATGGCTTTGCACAGGGAAGTGCCCTAAGTATCAGACTCTTTGTATTGATCATCAACTTCATAGTCTCGTTGCTGTCGGAAGATGCCCTCGTTACGCAGTACGTAAATAACATGTTGATCATTTTCAGTGTGGCCCAGATGACAGCTCTGAAACCGTGTCCTCCAATAGGCATTGATCAGAATCTCTATGCCAAAGGGCGTGAGTTGATGTTTCCTTTGAAAAAAAACTAAGGTACTTCTCCAGCCATCCATGGCTCCATCGCTGATCTGGACTTGTTCTTAAACGCATTCACCTGGATGCCGTAGATTCACACCTCTTCCTCTGTCTTGTTTTCGATCGACGCGTTACCTGGGATGTTCATATCTGCAACCTTAGGGCCTCTTGTACCCACGCCATGGACATTCTTCCTGTCGTGATAGGGATAACGCTGTGCTTTTCTAGCCGCCCCCTACAGAGAACTAGCTTGTCTATGCTGTGGATATCTCGCTTGTTCTGTGGCCTGCACAGTGCATTATGCGCTTTGACGCGCGGAGCCAGCGTCTCTCTCAATCGCCATCGGCGATCACTTTATTCGCGGCCGATCTTGACGGTGTCTATGCCACCAAGAGACGACAATCATAGCCTACATCTTTCGGGTTTGAGGCTATGAAACTAGTTCGCTAGCTCAACGTTGCTCTCTGGCTAGTGGTGCTTTTGGTTCTACCCAGAAGGATACACTGGATGGTACCACCTCTAACTCTATCTCAACAGCCTCTGCTCCCAAAGCTTCTTACAGCTTCGTGAGTATTGCGGTGGAACTTTTTGTGGCGCACTTCGTGTCATGTTTGTGCCGTTCCAGTGTAAACAGATAGATACATTTTTTTTAGGAGGCTATCTGGCGACTGCCCACTTGGGCATAAGACGACACAATCACACAGCCTAGCTCTAGGCTACCTAAAAAAAGGAATATGAAAACAAAACAATGATAAAAAGGGAAGATGACAACAATTAGGAAGCAAGCTCCGGCGTTGATGGGAGGTCCCCCTCCCCCTGGCGCAGGAGCGTGCGACATACAAAGAAGACAACAATAACAACAACAAAAAAACAAAAAAACTAGTTAAAAAAAGGGAGAAGACCGGCCTCCCGCCAAAAGTCTACAAGTCCACCAGTCAATGTGAATGCACTTGTCCCGAGTACAAGGGACAGGCAGTAGCGACCCCGCCCATCCCGGTACCGGGAAAGGTAACGGGCACGAAGATCCCCCAGACTGGGACATTCAACAAGAATGTGCCGAACCACGCAGTCTTTACAGTAGGGCGCTGGCGAGCGCTCCATCAAATGACAGTGCGTCCCGCGAGTGGGCCCAATTCGAAGACGACAGAATGCAACGTGAAGCCTTCGGGGCATTGAGGGGTAGGTGCATGGGAACGGTCGCGGCGCAATGGCACGCAAATTTAAGTTCCCTCCGACCCTCTCCCATCTTCTTTGCCAAGCAGCCCGAATAGCTGCCCGTATTCTTGCCATGCAGTCGGTGTGAAGAAGAGCGAAACGCTGATCCGGTCGCAGAGTCCTCCCAGAATCTTTGGCGCCCTCATCGGCGCGTTTATTCCCTGCAATTCCTACATGTCCAGGAACCCAGCAGAAAATAATCTCGACATCCGCCCGGCTTCCCAAAACCGTGGCGTCACGGATTTCGCGAGCCAGGGGATGCGGAGATTCCAATGCCTTGAGAGCACTCAGGGCACTTTGTAAGTCGCTATAGATCACAATCCGGTCTCCAAACCGGGCACGTCGCGTAATCTCCCGTACCGAATGATGTATTCCTACCAGTTCGGCCGTGAAGACAGACGCAGCGCCCGGCAGTGCCCCGCTGACTTCAAACAGAGGGGATACGGCTTGGAAGTCGACCACCTCTTCGGACTTGGATCCATTCGTATACACTGGCACGGTTCCAGCGTGAAACGGATTGTGCTCCAAAAAGACCGAACGCAATACTCCTTGCACTGTACAGCCTTTGGGAGCAAAGGCAGGGCGACAAATAGCCAACTGTGGTACCCTCCAGGGTGGCGTTCTGTGCAAAATCAGGGGCACCACCGGCCCGAGAGCTAAATCTTAGTCTCGAAGTTGTTTCCTAGCCCTAAATTTAAAAGGCTTAGGGTATGACTAGCGTATCTCGACAGCATAGGCACCGTCGAGATCAGCTGCGGATACGTTGACAGCCGTTGGCGACAAAGGGAGACGCTGCGTTGTGCGTAAAGACGAGTATGCACTGTGCACGGCGCATAGATAATGGCATCTCTCCAGCATCGACAAGCAGGCTCTTAATAGGGAAAGTGCGGAAGGCACCGGCGCAAGACCAAGTCCGGTGTGGTGGATCGAGTCCAGCTTCCGCAATCGACGTTTGACTGCGGATGCATGAAACACACATCCGTATTCGATCTTCGAACGGACAAAGGATCGATAAAAAAGTAAGGCAGTAGCTCTATCAGCGCCCCAAGCGCTAAACGTCACGGAATGGAGAATATCCATGGCGTGGGTACAAGAGACCCTAAGGCTGCGAATATGAGCCTCCCAGGTGAGGCGTCGGTCAAATACAAGACCAAAGAAACGGTGCGATTCAGCCACTTCCAGGCGCACCCCATTAAGAAACGAATCTGGATCGGAGTGGAGCCGTGAATGGCGGCAGAAGTGCCAAGGAAAATCGAAAACTGTGCGCGTCAGCATAGTGAGAGACGCGGTTCAATGCCTGTTAGAGTCGACGCTCCAAAGTTGGCATCTGGGCCGTGCCAAAAGAGATCGAAAGGTCGTCCACGTAAAGCGTAGCGAAAACATCTTCCGGTAGCACTGAGTTGATGCCGTTGATGGTCAGGGCAAAGAGTGTGAGACTGAGGACACTTCCCTGCGGGACGCCCTCTTCCTGCTCCATTGGGCCGAAGAGGGCTCCCTCCACCCGTACGCGGAATCGACGATCTCGCAAAAATTCAGATATAAACATTGGGAGGCGTCCACTCGCCCCTCTCGTGTGGAGAGTCTCCATGATACCGTATCGCAATGCGGTATCATAGGGCTTCTCCAGATCGAAAAACACCGTGGCGTAGTGCTGTCTACGAAGGAAGGCCTCGCAGACGGTATCTTCCAGTCGGAGCAGAGCATCCGACGTTAAGTGGAACTTGCGGAAGCCGCACTATGCAGAAGACAGATGGCCTCCGCTGTCCAGAGAAAAGGCTTATCTAATATTTACCAATTTCTACATCAACTTGCACACGAAAGAGGTTAGAGAGATTAGGCGGAAACCGGCCGGATTAGAATGATTTCTCCCCGGTTTGCGAAAGGCAAGCACAGTAGCGATTCGCCAGGAACCTGGGAGGAGAGCCTCCACCCCGATCATGTTGAACAAATGTAACAGAAAGGCCATGCCTCGCTCACCCAGGTGTCGAAGCATGGCCTACGGGACATCGTCCGGACCATGGGTGGTGTCCCCGAATGAAGCAAGAGTGGAACGCAACTCACTTACAGTAAACCTATCGTTCAAGGGTCCTCCGTCTCTGTAGGTAAAGTCCAGCCAGCGGCCTTCCGTGACATCACGACGTGCATTGATTGCTTGCGGAGCAGCATCCCAGCTAGAGAATGCGGAGAAAGCGGTCGCGATGGATTCCGCCACGGACGCGGGGTCCGAGATTGCGGTCCCATTCTCCTGGAGAACGGGAAGGGGGTCCTGCAAGAACTTGCCCTGAATCCCTTTGACTCGCTTCAGCACCTCTTCCAGAGAGGTCTCCCCGTTAAGTGAAGACACTTATGCCCGCCAAGAAGAGTGGCGGGCGTGCTTCGAAATATACCGGAACCTAGCCCTAGCCCGACGAAATTCAGCGACAGTGAAATTGTTCGGGCGGCGCTTATAGCGCATGTAGGCATAACGCTTCTGTTTGAGGGCCGTCTCACACTCGGCCGACCACCACGGGAGTGGTCGGCGTGCAAAACGGCCAGACGTTCTGGGAATAGTAGTCAGGCCCGCGGTGATGAGGTTGCCGGAGAAGAACTTAACGGCCTCATCTACCGACCTAAACTCCTCGACTGAGTTAGAGAATTCAGTCATTTCTTGAAATGCAGGCCACCGCGTCCGCGCCAATCCCTACCGAGGTGGGCTCTTTGGCGGCAGTTGCCCTGAAAATGATATTTGAATGGGAAAGTGATCACTACCGTGGAGGTCATCGACCATCCCCCCAATCAAAATCAGGCTGTGCATCCGAAGAGCACAAAGATCGATCAAGGCAAGAAAATGAAGCGGTTCTTGGGATGTGATGCGTAAACTCATCCACATTTACGATACCTATCTTAAGCTCTTCGATCAGATCGATCGACGACGCGGCGAAAGTTCTCCGCGAGTCATTTCCTCCCTATGCCTCGAAACTTTAGGCGGGCGTTTCGGCTTCGGAGGCAAGGGCCCCTCTTTTCGAGGATCCACCGTCTCCGAGACACTCAGCCCACCACTAGGCGTTGGCGAAGGAGCCGAAGCTCTGTCTTGCTGTCCTCCTTTCGGAGGACAGCTTTAGGAACCCCAGAAGATGGCCTGGCGATCAACTTCAGGGATGTTACATCCTGTGAGTCTAACGAGTCGGTGGAGGCGCTTGGCCGTTTCGCCTTACGAGAAACGGTCACGCTGGGTGAAATGAGGGGGAGAGCCCTGATTTTAGCCAAGGCTGGGTGTGAAACCCATTTTTCCGCCAGCTTTACCAGGGAACCACCCGGGTTGAATAGAGCCCGTAGAAGGGTTTCAAATGGGCGCGGATGCAACCGTGCTCGTTGGCCTGGATGAGCCAACGAAGGCATAAGACTTCCCAGGCCGAGCCAGGCGCGCCAGGACCAAGTCCTTAGCCTCGCGGAATGAGAGTCTATCCTGGGCCTGAACGGCCAGGATTTCTTTCTCCAGGAGATATGCACCACATTGCTTCGAAGAAGCAGGGTGCGGCTCTCCGCAATTGACACACTTGGCCACACACGATTTGGACTTATCGTGTGCGGCCTTGGAGCAATTTACACATTCTTCGGGTAACCCCCGACTTTGCACGTCTACTGGGTGATTCGTATGGCCAAAGCGGTGACAGTAATAGCACCTCCGCGGCAGTGGCACGAATGCCTTAACGTGGTAGCGACTCGAGGAGCTTGTCACAGTCGAACGTAAGGAAGAGTGTATGGGTAGGTCTCGAGGCCCCTCCCTGTTTTATCATCACGCGTTCGACCTAGACCGCCCGATGGTCGGCCAGCTCTTAGTTGATGTGTTCTATGGAGTAGTCAACGAGTTCCCTCGCATTAGCTAGTCCTTTCACAAAGTTCATGGTAAAGTGCTGCGTCACACTCACCGGGGTGCCATCAAGTGTCCGAAGAGCAAATATCTTGGTCGCCTCGAAGGGTCCCACCGCATTGGCCAGAAGGCTCCCGTCCGAGAAATGGGTCACCTTCGGCTCCCTGCCAATTACACTAGCTAATGCTCTCCTCTGATGGATCATGTTGCCCTTGGCCAACATGCTGCTATCAGTAGAACGAATAACTAGGAAGCGTTTGAAGCCAGCGGGCTCGAAGACTCCAGGTAACCTCTGAATGAGGGGCCCCAATGTTATCGAGTCTCCGCCCTGCGCACTTTTAGTCTTAGTCATATTCAGGGGCACCGCACTCGGGGAGGAAGAGGGGCCAAATGTGCCGATCTCGGCTCGGTCGTTTACCGAAGTGACAGCAGACCCATCTCTCTCCGCAGCCCCCGCGGATGTAGAGGAGCCCCGAGTCTTCTTAATCTTTTTCCTATTTTTTTTCTTTTTAGGAGAGGAGGGCGGGCAATGAACCCGCTTGTTCCCTCCGCCGGCAGGAGCCCCCAGGCCAGATAGACCGGCCTCAGCTAGGTCCTTCTCCGAGATGGAAAAGGTCCTGGTAGGCAAAGGGGCACCGGTCGGAGGAGATCTCTCCTCTCCTTGTACTGCCTTAAAAACCCAGGCCGTTTGAGGAGTACCTTTCATAGGGGCGGATTCGGGTTCAGTGCTTGGCGCCGAGCCCGGATTCGCTCCCATGGATGGCCCTAACGTCTGAGGTTTGGTTCCCTCAAGGACAATGTCTATCTTAGGAGGGCCTTCAGTTGGCCATCCCCCCCCCCCCTGGACATCGCAGGTCCCGTTGGCAGCGTTGTCACAAGTCACGTCTGGGCAGGCACAGGCCTTGACTCCGGCAAGGTTCAATATTCTTGCCAGCATGTCTTTTGAGGGAAGCGACCGAAGGGGCCTGGCTTCCCTTTCTTCCCTTAGGGGGTTTGCCCTACCGAGCCTCTTCAATGTGGAGCGGTCGGCTATGGGCTGCCTCCTGGCTTTCTTGGCAGTCCCCTTGGAAAGAAAAGGGGGGACTGCCGCTAGTAAGAGGGAGATGCCCGAAGGCATCTCCAGACAAGGAGGTGAGGGGGAGTCCCCTACATCCGTAGGCGAAGGAGAGGAGTAAGCCTCCTCTCCGGTTAGAGAAATTTGGAGGGTCTCCTGCGCAAGCACAGGGGAGGGGACCTCCATTTCATCTGTGGAGCTGCACGACGGTGGCTCCGATGATGGACAGGGAAAAATTGAAAGGAGAAAATTTGTTTTTTTATCATTGGGCATGGTGACCCTACATTTTTCACGGGATGCATATGCTCATCACCCCTCGCAGTAGCCCACCCTGCAAGGAGTGCGTACAGGCCTGGCAAAGCCAGGTGCCACCATTCAGTCCTGACTTGTGATAACTTGTCCTAACACCCCCACAAACAGCCATCCCCTTCCTCTACCGTTGACGGGTGCCTCTGGTAGCATCGGCCTGAGGTGACGGCCCTTTGTTCCCAGGTTGGTTGTTAGGACAATAAAAAGCCTTGGGTCGAGTCTCTTGGTGTGGCGGGATATCCATTGAACGCTACTCCGAGATCCTGGCCGTCGTGAAAGGACCTAGTAGGAGTTTATTACGGGGTGTGCTCCGTTGTTCACCTGGTGAGAAATCAATGGCCCATTCGGGGACCGTCAGTGCTGCTTGGTTGGGAGCCACGGCGAGCCGAGGTTTAACGACTCGGTCGGACGAACAGCAGCACATGGAGCGTGCCTTCTGAAAGATCTGAAACCTCTCCGATGGATAGGCGGGAGCGACTCAGGCGGGGTGAACACACCACCTCCTTTATTTTTTATTGAGTGGTCAAAAAGTATTCAGAGATATAAAGTGTTCAACATGACTTCAAATAAAAGACCTGGTGCGTTAAAATATACCTGCTCGACATGCCAAAAGGACACTTGGTGCGTAGATTTTCCGGAGGGGTGTTTCTCAAAATGCCACCCTGGAAGTATCTGCACAAACTGCGTCCTAAGGGCAGAACTTCAAGAGCCTAAGAAACTTTTCAAATCTTCTGAGGAAAAATCACGACGGCTGGAAGAAAAAGTGAAAATCCTCGAATCTGAGCATTCGACTCAAATCCGTCCTCTCGAAGCCAGCATTGCAGAGATGACAGCCACCAAGGTAGAGCAAGAGCAACAAGAAACTCCCAACGACGCTTATGGCTCCTCTGTTGAGCCATCAAGCACCGCGTCGATAGAGATAAGCCATCCATCCGACGTCTGAGAGCCAGCTGCTGCTGTGGTTACTCAGGGCGTCAAAAAGAAGAAAAGGAAGAGTAATAAAGGAAAACAGTAGATAAAACAGAAGAGAAAGTAGAAACGGAAGAAAAAACGAAGAAGAAGAAGAAAACAAAAAAGTGGGGAAGAAAGACGAATCAAAAGAGCCCATACTAAAAGGAAAGCCTCTGTCCTCTGAACCCAAATGCGCGAGGGTCATCGTGATCGGTGACTTCCAAGCGCGGGATCCACAACCCTTGCTAGCGGCCCGCCTTCGCACCAGTGTGAAGGTAAGCTGCCTTCCAGGAAAAGGGAACGGAGAAAGAAGGGTGGAGGCTGAGAAATTCCAGATCTCTGAGAACTCAGTAGTTGCCCTCAAGGCAAGTGGCAACGATCTCTACCTACGAGGAGGTAAAGTAGGCGCCAGCGGGAAGATCCTGACCACGGAAATGGGAGGAGTTGACGACTGTGGGCTAAAAACCCGCAGATGTGTCGTGGTCGGGATACTCCCAAGACAATGTCCATCCCGCAATGCTCACGCGAGGAACGTCTTCATAAACCAACGCCTGGGAGATCTTTGTACGGCGAAAGGAGTCTTTTTTGTAGACCCCTACCGCACCATTTACGGGAGAAATGACCTGTACAAAAGATACGGAGTGCATCTTTCCTTTAAAGGGAAAGCTGTACTCGCGAACATGATCCAGGATGTTGTGGAGTGGACCCAAAGAAGTCTCAGACCCCGAGTAGAAGAGGACGTACGCCAGTACACCCGTATTACTTAGGAACGACCTTTTATGAGGTCAAAAAGAGAGGAGTGACCCCACCAAAGAGAAAGAAAGCCGGAAACGGAAGAGCGCAGGGAGTCCTACAGTCAACGCACTACTCAAATTTCTTCTTGTTAATGCGAGGTCTATCAGAAACAAGTTTCTAGAACTTCGTGGCCTCGTAGCAACAGAAGAACCTGAGATGGTGGCCATAACGGAGTCGTGGATAAAAACCTCAAGCCGAGATTTTGAAGGTGAATTCACGATTCCCAGTTAGCAGCTCTTCCTGAAAGATAGGCCAGATATAGAGGGTGGTGGTGTGATGTTGTATGTCAAGGATACTCTAAACTGGACGCATTGCAACATCGTATCCGACCATGAACTACTAGGTGTTGACCTAGAGATAGGTCCTGCCAAATACAGAACCCTGGTGCTTTATAGACCTCCTGCCCAACTCGTTGAAAAGGACAGAGATCTGTATCAGCTACTAGGAGAACTTGTGGAAGACAGAGTGTGTATCGTCATGGGAGATTTCAACACACAAGTTGACTGGGAAACCAGAGAACCCTGTGGCGAGAACGCACTACTCCTGGAGTTTGCGAACAACGAGTTCCTCACTCAATGAGTGAGAGGGCCAACGAGAGAAGACAATATCTTCGACTTGGTTTTCACCTCTGAGGATGACATCGTTGAGGACCTCTCTGTTGGCGAAGAGCTCGGTGGCAGTGACCACCGACTAATTACTGCAACTAGTAAATCGAGGAAACTTGATTTGAAAAGAGCAGACTTTGCAGGTCTTCGTGCTGGACTGACTGACGTGAGACTAGTAGTGTGCGATGCTGTTAAAGACTCGTGGAGCAGTTTCAAAACCACATTCATGAGTCTTCAATCGCGTTTCATCCCTCTGAAATGTCCCCGTCGGTCTTCTGTTCAACCAAAGTGGTTTAATCGAGAAATCGGCCAACTGCTTAGGGAGAAAAGAACTGTGTACCGGCAATCGAAGATCTCGGTTGACTTTGACGAATACCAGATGCTAGCCAGGAGAGTGAAGTCGAGCATAAGGGCGGCTAAGCGGTCTGAGGAACTCCAAGTAGCGAGTCTCTGTGAAGAGAATCTCAAGGAGTTTTTTGGATATGTGAACAACCGTAAACCAATCCGTCGAACGATTGGCCCTTTGAGAAATTAGGAGGGGGCATTAAAGCACTTAGATGCAGAAAATGCTAACCTCCTAAACGACTACTTCTCTTCAGTGTTTACTGAAGACTGTAGTCCCACCCCCCAGCCAATGAATTCCTACTCAGGGGAAAAGCTGGAGGATATGGACTTCACCGAAGGGGAAATAAAAAAGAAGATCACTGACCTAATGACGAATAATTTACCTGGCCCGGATGGGTTTCTACCTAAAGTGTTAAAAGAAGTGCACGATCAAGTTTCACGAGACCTGAGCGCAATCTTCAACATGTCAATCCGGACCAAATCCGTTCCTAGAGACTGGCGTGAAGAGGAGATGACTCATATCTTCAAGAAAGGAGACCGTAGCCAACCGTCAAACTACCGAGCTATCAGTCTGACTTCGATAGTCGGTAAACTCATGGAAAGCATCATGGTGGACAAAATGACGTCGTATTTAGAGTCAAACCTGCTACTGAGGAGTTCCCAGCACGGCTTCCGAAAGCAACGGTCATGCCTGACGAACCTTGTGGAATTCTTCCACTTCGTCTTCAGTAAGCACGATCGCCACAAGGCGGTGGATGTGGTCAACTTAGGCTTTCAGAAAGCCTTTGATAAGGTACCACACCGCCGCCTTCTCCGGGAAGTGCGAGCGCTGGGCATAGACGTAAAAGTAGCCGGTTGGATCGAGAGCTGGCTAAGTGGCAGACGAGAACGCGTGGTGGTGAATGGACAGGCTTCTGAGTGGGTGCCCGTTACTAGCGGGGTGCCTCAAGGTTCTGGCCTGGGACCACTACTATTCATCATCTACGTCAACGACATGGACGGTAACATGGTTGCCAAGATTTCCAAATTTGCCGACGATACCAAGCTTGGTATAAACGTTGCAAAGGATGGAAATACTGCCCGCCTGCAGGAAGATCTTGGGAAGATTGGGGAGTGGTCGGACACGTGGCAAATGCCTTTTAACGTGGGGAAATGCAAAGTGATGCATATCGGCCACAGAAACCCCCAATCTCAGTATATCCTTAAGGGCACCTCTATTGAATCTACCGACACTGAGAAGGACTTGGGTGTAACAATCACTAGTGACCTCATGTTCTCGAAACAGTGCATTGAGGCGGAGAAAAAGGCCCAAAAGATGCTAGGATATATAAAGCGCCAGTTTGGATATCGGAACAAGAAGATTGTACTGTGTTTGTACAACTCACTTGTCCGACCGCACCTGGAATATGCCGTACAATTTTGGAGTCCCTCATTTCGAAAGGACATCGCGAGATTGGAACGCGTGCAAGCCAGGGCAACCAAACTGATTCCCTCTATCAGACATAAAAGTTATGAAGATAGATTAAGGGAATTAGATCTGTTCTCGTTGGAAACCCGTAGACTGCGTGGTCAGCTCATCGAAGTTTTCAAAATACTTCGAGGGTTCGACAATGTTGACTACAGGGATATTTTCACACTTGTTGAGAGCAGAACAAGAAATCATGGCTTTAAACTTGAACTGAAGCGTTACAACTGCAATCTGTGTGGAAAGTTTTTCACCTACAGTATCTGCGGTAGTTGGAACACACTTCCAGTGGAAGTTGTCAACAGTGATTATGTTGACTAGTTGAAGTCAAGACTAGACAGGGTCTTGAAAAATGGCCGTGAAAGGACGTAAAGCATTTGAGCAGAGATGTGCCCGCTCGACTGCTAGTTCTAAGTTACCCTCTTTGAATGGACCGTAAGGTCTTCTAGGGTGCCTTCTTTCCTTGTTACTCCTTGTTACTCTGTTTTTCCCTACCGATTCGCAAACCTTATTGACCGCCCCTCGTATATATAGTTAGAAGAAGAGAAAGTTGCCAAATGAAATTAATTAAGGCAAAATACACAATGGTCTTCAACAAAATTTGCATATATATATATATATATATATATATATATATATATATATATATATAATGGTCTTCAAAAAAATTTGCATATATATATATATATAGTTATTGCAAGTACCTTATGTAAAATAATTATGTTCTAGCAATATTTAGTAAATTCATATGCTTATTTGCTTAGAAAAACTGTTGCTGAAGCCCCATTTGAAAAATGTACGACAATATGCATAGGTATGGCCTACGTCATATATATATATATATATATATATATATATATATATAGGGGAAGGTGAGGTAAGCCGGACTACTTAGCAAAAGAACTAGCTTAGAAACCACATTTATACAATTCCTTCACGAACGTGCCAGAAAAATATGACACCAATTAGAGGAGGAACAACCAAACGAAATAACCAATAAAGTTATACCTACCGAAAGGGAATATAAAAGACACACTTTAAACAAAGATTTAAAAGTAGCCGAAAAAACAAACAAAATGATGTCCAACCAATCTATAGATAGAATACCGGAGAAAGACCCTATATGTATAATTAGCTCCAATATGTGTATAATATAAAAAGTGTGTATGTAGATGTAATTGTATATAGATGTATGTGTGAGAGTATTAAAAAAAAAGTAAAAAAAAAAATATATATATACATGTATACATGTTTGCATAAGGAGATACATAAAGAAGAAAAAATAACAGGAAAGTCAAAAATCTGCCACAGCACTCGAGAGGGCACCAAATATACCATTAACTCTTGAAATAGAAGAAATACTTCAGAGAATAAAAAAGAAAACAAAGGCTCGAACGCTTTCCTCGAAAGAGAAACCATTGAATAACTAAGTATAGTTGAAACCAAGAAAACAAAGGCTCCTAAGCTGATAAATGTTAAATAAAGCAAAATAAAGTAAATCAAAATAAAGCAACACAAAGCGATTGCCAGGCAACCTGATACACACTCACACACTCATCAACACACGCAACATCGACATTATTACCCTACCATTATCACCACATCAATCATCTCTCTTTTACATTATTATTTCTATCTATCCTATCTTATTCTTTTGATATCTCAATCCCGATCCCGTGTCTGAGAATGATTGGAACAGATTTGCCCTGTTTGGAAAAATAATCGTCAAATATCACTAAATATCATTACAGAAGTAAAGAATATTCTAGAACAAGATTGAACATTACCAAACCCGGAGATATATTTTAATTTGTATAATCTTATCTGGTTGGGAATCCATTGGTCATCAAGTTCAGGGCAGGTCACGTTCTTACCTATTTGTGTGACTCGGGAAAACAAGAGGTCTTCATTACGAAAAGATAGCCATATAGTATTTCATTCTTAATTTTGAAGAGTACAGATATGTTCTATTCGGTTCCAAAACGATCTTATGAAAAATAAGCTTATAGGAAGCATAATTTGAAAGAGTACATATATTTTCTATCAGGACATAAATGGTTAAAACGTTGTTTGTTGTGTATTCGTTGGATTTCGTTTTCCGGTACTACTATTCGGTTAATTTCATTTGGGGAAATTGTTTTTTTATATTTTTCCACAGCGTCGTTGTTCGTTTTTGTAAGGTTATATTTACGGGTTCTATTGCAGTTCTTCGATGGCGTTCCTCTGATGGTATGCGATCCTGTCTTTTTGAGTTTGTGATGAATCTTGTGGCTTGATTTTGAATACGTTGAACCTTTTTTAATTGTGAATTACTTAACGTATTCATCGGTACTATTGGGTAAAGAAGCTTGGGACGAACTAGGACCATGTATAATTTTCTTTTGTTTTTGTTAGATAGGTTTTTGAATCTGTACAGCGTTGACATGTTAATTTTTGTTTCGTTAAATTTCTTCGTTAAGTGGCAGGCGTACCCTGTTGTTGTAAGTTTTAGACCGAGGACGCGTCCTTCCGTAGAGCATGGATATGCTTCTCCATCGACTCTTACTGCAGCTGTTTTCCGTCTGTTTATGGGTATTAATTTGAATTTATCTTTGTTTGTTTTGATTTTGTTTCTTTTTTCGTAGTCATTCACGTTCTTTATTTCCCTCGCTGTTCTTTGAGCTACGTCTCGGAGGTTCTTCCTGTCGCTGGCGATTATTTGTGTGATGTCATCCACTAGTTGGATGTGCATCGCACATTCTTGGGTTGGTTGTGGAAGGTCTCTGGTATAAACTGTGTACAGCGTTGGAGAGAGGCATCCTCCCTGGAGGACACCCGTTTGCAGGTCGATATGGTCGCCTGTTTGGCCGTTTATTTGTAGTACGACTTTTCTTTCATCCAGGTAGTTTCATAATGTTTTGCAAACATTTATTTGCAGATTAGTTTCCCCTTAAAAATTGCCCGCGCCATGATTGGCCAATTTTTGTAATACTTATGTTCGCGTAGAAATACTATATATAATGTAGCAATTTGTTAATAATTACATGAATTTATTTCTTTAATGTAAAACTACTTGTGATTTTTCCCAATAAATATATCATTATTAATTACATTTCTGTTCATTCCCTGGAGATGACCTAACACGGTCGAAAGACGTCTAGAAATAAAGAATGTCATTCGCGGATGTTTTTTCTCGCCTCGAAGACCCCGTTAAAAAACTTGTTAGAAATATTAAGAAAATACAAGTTAAAATTAATAACGCTGCCATATATATATATATATATATATATATATATATATATATATATATATATATATATATATATATATATATATATATATATATGCTCCGTTAGACTTTTAAAACTTGTTATTTTCTTTAGCAATTGTTTTATTTGTATGACTAACTAAATCATTGTTTTATTTCCGTTAATTCGAGCAAACTAATAACTGTTTTAAAAAGAAACAAAGGACAGGAACAGAATAATTTTGGTTGTATAATTTTAAAAATTGCTGTAAAGGTCTGTAGGTAACAATTACAATCCCATTTCTTTTATATACCTAATATAAATCATGTTTATTCAGTGATTGAAAAGAGAAACTGTGATTTGAGGCTATGAGAAAAGGTGGCATTTGGCAACAATTGGAGGGATATCTCCCGACGCCACCATGTCCACTAATTAAATATATAAACTTAGCCATTAAATGACTTTAATTTTATAGAAAAACAATTAATACAATGGCTTTGTTTTGTTTCTGTTAAGATTGAGATATCTGTAATTAAAAACAAAAACATTTATTATAAATTAAACTCTCCAAAACTTTTATTATAATGTGTTAAAGGAAACTTATTAAATTGCTTATGTATTATAATACAACAATTGTAGGATTCAATAATAATGTAAAACTTTGTAAAATAAAGTAATGTAAGTAGGGTGTATAAGTTTAATATTATTTGAACTCTTATCGAATGTATAAAAATTAATTCCACTTGTAATATATGAGGGAAACTTATCTATGGCAGCAGTAGATGAGAAAAGAAGGGCGAGTATAAGCAGTCTTATACCTCGGTTGTCTCCTCTACTCTGCCTCTCTTTATGGAGAGGGAGGACACGCTCATGTTAGTAGAACACTACGCTTAGGAAGTCTTTGGTAAGTGCCCAAGTATACCTCACTCAAATTCTGTTTCATGTCTGATAGAAATAACAGACAACAGGCAGACACAGAGCAAGGGGTCGTTACAACCTGCGCCCTTAAGTCAAGTCAAGTCATATCATAAATACTGCCGTGTGTCCAGCTCGTTTATGTAAAAGGTAAATTGGAAAGTACCTCAAGATGAAGACTCGAACACATGAAGAGAAGCATCTGAAGACTTTCCAAGTTCCTGCCAATAAAGAGTATTGAATCCAGCTTCAAGAATTCATTACGCTTAAAGAAATCCCTGATCACCTTTACCTAGCCTCACGTACAAGGTATTGCCCTAAGAATCAAACCGGTAGCCACCAAGATGAAGCAAGAAACCTATCGGGCTACCCAGTAGTGGTACCAAAACTCGGTGAAAAATCTCCCTTGCTAAACAAACCCACAACCAGCTACGCAGCTTACCCACATATGTCCTCACGTCCTCAATAACCGCAGTAAATCTGTAGTTATATGTTTCCCACACATTTTCAGTTCCTCCACCTTCACCGCTTCACAGATCTCTTCTTACGAACGTTCCGAGGGTGATGCCCTCGCTGGTTTTTGCTTTAATATAAAAAGAGTTATGAGAGTTCTATATAAACGCCTTAGGTCCGGTTATCCAGTTTCCCAATTAACGACAGTCATCCCTATAGGTTAGGGAAATATAATGACTCATTTATTAGCCCTTCGATTAATCAGGTATCCTCACACATCGATCAAATAAGTATTTTTTTTATTTATTTATTTTTAAGGTGCTTACAACCACTTGGGTCATGCGCACCGTTCAAATAGTAATTGTGAGCAGTGGCGGATCCAGGTTAAAAATGAAGGAGGGGGGAGGCTAACCTTAATTCCTCCTTCTGAGTAGTCTAGAAAAGAGACCTGATGATTGATAATGGTTTTCACACACAGCTCATCAGCAAACAGCACAGCACATCACTTGGAAGAATTTTCATGTTTACGTTCTAAGAGAAGTCACAGCCTGCAAATGAGGAAAAGTCGAGGGCGAGTCACCTCCAAAACCTTCCGATTTTCCGCAAGGCATACCGTGGACGGTAATCTACAGGCAGTCAGCTATGTACGGGACCTGGTACGTCATAGTGGTATGACGTGCTAAACCCCCCTCTGCCCTGTGGTGATCTCGAATACATGAATACGGTCTTTTAAGAACCACTTATTAATAAATAAATATATATATATATATATATATATATATATATATATATATGAAAATAAAAAAAACTCACAAAGTGGCACGTGAGGAAAGCAATATATGAAAATTAACCCTCTTTTCTTTTTCCTGTGGGTTAATTTTCATATATATATATATATATATATATATATATATATATATATATATATATATATATAATATATATATATATATATATATATATATATATATATATATAATTTTAGGATTAGCTAAAATTGGTATGAGCTCTCCTCGATTATTCAAAGGATCTGAACGCTTTCTTTCTTTTTTTAAATCGTGAGCCGACAACCCCAAATGAAAAAGTCAAAAGGCTACAAGCCCAAGGGGCTCCAGAGGGAGATCAGCCTGCAAATAAAAATGCGATAGAGACAAAAAAAGAGACTAAATACGAGGGAAAAAAATAATAACACCAAAAAAAAAAAAACGGAAATCAGGTGATGTCAGCAACTAATAAGAATGTCTTAGCTTCCCTCTTAAATATTAGGAGATCAGTAGACTCCACAACAGCACTAGGCAAACCATTCCACATCACGGTTGCAGCCACAATAAAACTCCTGGCAAACTGGTTAGTACTATACCTGATACTAGAAAATGTCACACTATTAGCAGTGGCTGCCTGCCTTGTATTACAAGCAAAAACAGCTAGATCAGGTAAGTACAAATGCAAAGGATGTTTATCCCTCTAGTACATTTTTTGCAGCATGCATAAAGAACTCACTTTACGTCTATGGCACAGGTCAACATTAATAGTTGGTAAAATAAACTTCATCCATGACACAACTCTATCCAGGGGCTAAAGATGAGAATCTGCACCTGAAGACCACACCGGAGAGTAGTACTCCAAACAGGGAAGAAGGAAGGAATTAAAACACTTAGTTATAATAGCTTCGTCTCCAAACATTCTAATACATCTCCGCAAGATACCAACTTTCTGGGAAACAGAGGACGTAATATTACGTAAGTGACTCTCATAAGTCCTTTTCTTGACGAAAGTAACGCCCCAAACCTTAAAATAGTCACTGGTATTTAATACCGCTCTATCAATATGTAGATCAGGATGCATAGGAAAAAGTGTTCTGGACCGACTATCATATTCTGAGTTTTAGAAGGGTTAAGCTTCATGCCCCAAAGCTTACACCACTCATAGATACGTGCTAGGTTTCTATTCATGGAATCTGCTACTGCATTCTTCAGGCGGGGGTAAGGAACAACAGCCAAAAAGGTTGCATCATCAGCATATGCAGTTAGTTTGTTTTTCAAACCATGACACATGTCACTTTTATAAATAATAAATAGCAAGGGACCAAGAACACTACCCTGAGGGACACCTGAGATTACATTTCTAACACTACTATAATCGCCATCAACACAAACCCTCTGAGTTCTGGCAAGCAAGAATTCACTTGAAACATTAAGAAAAGAGCCACCAATCCCTAATAATCATAACTGGTAGATAAGTGCTCTATGATTCACAGGATCAAAGGCTGCACTGAAATCTAAACTTACCATGCTTGCCTCTGCACCTTCATTAAGAGCACTTTGCAAAGCTGTAGAGATTGACAAGAGTGCATCACAAGTTCCAAACCCCTTACAAAACGTAAACTATAATGTAAGTAGTAGATTATTATTATTCAGCAAAACTACAAATGCGCTTAGAGAGCAGTTTCTCAAATACTTTAGATAAACCGGGGTAATTGATATTGGCCTGTATTCTGAAGGTGATATGGATGGACTTAATCTTTTGGTTAATGATGCAATATTTCCCATCCTCCAAACTGATGGAAAACTAGCAAGTCTAACTAACTTACGAAAATTGTAGCAATTCCGAGAAAATTAGGAATATCCCATTAGGCTCGATACCACCATGACTGTCAAGGTTTTAACCTCACTAGATCTGAAGGCCATTGAACACAACTTAGGTTATGGAAAGCATGATTGAGGCAACAATAGTGACCTACCACACTGCTTACTATCAAAGAGATCAGCCAAAGGTTCAGCCTTTACTTTAGGGCAGTAGATGGTACTTCCGTCATCATTTAGGAGTGGGGGCATACTAGAATCAACTCCGAAGAGTGATGACTTAAGGGTAGACCACCACTTATGATCACTACTACTGGATAGCAGGACCTCCTTTATACCATCATAATAAGCTCTCTCAGCACTCACATAGATAACCTGAGCACGTTTTCTATGCTCAGTAAAATTATGCCGCAAGAATCACATTTATTGTTCCTCCATAAATGGTAAGCTTCTTGCTTTGCTTGATAAGCAAGCTTACATTCAGCATTAAAACATGACTTATCCTTAAGTCTAAACCCAAGGAGTTTAGAAGGGGTTCTCCTCTCTATAATTGGGTTAAGATGACCATTTAAGCATTCCATAATATTCTGGCTTCTATAAATATCACTCCAACTGAGTGACATAAGGTCATGAAGAATACCATTCAAATCGGCACGGGACTTAAGGTAAACTTTCCTAGAGAAGTTAACATCTGAAACAACCTGATCCATATTAACATTAATCTTAATCGAACTATGATCAGATGAGCCTACTGGAGAATTCACTCCACAGGTAACAATACCTGTAACATCAGTAAACAAGAGATCAAGACGGCTGCCAGATTGATGTGTGGGATCATTAATCAGCTGCTCACAGCCAGGAATATTTGAAATGAGCATTATAATCAACAACGAAAATAAAGCAATAAATAGATTCATCCAAATCCGAGTTCTTATAGCTGGCAAATAGATAAAGATTTAAAAGAGTACCAGAGACTTTAACCACCTGTGTTAAATGAGATCCACATTTATATAACGACCTATGAGACCTAGCAAAACAGGCTTTTTGAATCCTGGAATTAACAATTCGGAAATATTATAACGCAAATCAGACACAAAGCGTCTCAGGACAAAAGAGGATATCAAATTTATCGGCAGCTACGTCCAAGTCTTTTTTTATTTGTATATCGTCCACGGACATTGCTATATAATCTTCGACATTTCCGGAATCGATTTTGCGGACCAGGATTAAGTTCGTTATCACCAGAAAGTTGCAACAGCATGTTCAAGAAAAATAAAAGAATATTTAAGAACGTAAAAAAACAAGTACATAACAAGAACACTATATACAAAGAGATTAGGAAAATATTTATCCATACGAGAAAAAAAAATACGGAATTAAACTGGTCAACTGGGAAGAGCTGCTACACCCAGCAAGGTTGAATAATACATCCCCAGGTTTACCAGACACTGTAGGAAGGACAGTAATGATGGTATTTTAGAAGAAATAATAGAGGAAGGCAAAGATAAGGCAACCTCTTGATAAGCCACCAGGCATCTTTGGCTCTTCTACTAAGCCTGTCCAACACACTGGTCGTAAAAACAAGAGGAAGAGCAAACTGATAGAATAGTGAGCTTGAGTGTACCCCCAAAGCAAGGGAACCCCAATCCAAGAAAGTGGAAGACCACGGTACAAAGGCTGTGGCACTATCCAAGACTGAGAACAGTGGTTTGATTTTTCAATAGCCTTCTCCTTGGAGAGCTGCCTACTATGGCTAAAGAGTCTCTTCAACTCGAACAGACAAGTCAGGGAGTAAGAGTCTACGGTGTTCAGTGTTGTCAAATGTGATGGGAAAGTTGGAGATGTATAAGGAATATGACAGACTATTCAGAGTAGGTGTAGGCTAAGGAAAAGTCCGCAACTAGAGAGTGTCCCAACAAGAGGCTGCACAACAGAACCTTAATAGGGACCTTAGCCCACCTACTATTTACTTACTTGGGTGTTGGCCCCCTTGCTCAGATCTCACCATTTAGTATACAAAATTCAGGTCTTTTAAAATACCAACCGTACTATGGAAAAGAATTCGGTTTTATGACCTGACGTCCTTTTATGGACCTTCGCAAAAGAACTGGTAATACCTCAGGGGACCAGCGCTCTTTTGAAAGCAGTCCAGATTCCTCTGCGTCGAATGTTTTTTTTTATGGTTCAACGTGTCAGCCAATTGTAAAATATAAAAATTACAAAATGCTCATATTTTAGGTACTTTTGAGGTATATTCGATTCTGCAATGTGGTTCTAACACCACAAACTCCCTCTGGATAGCAGAATACAACTAACGCTTAAAAATGAAGTATAAAGATAAGCAGGTCTGAAATTTGGAAGGAGGGAATTTAGCCTCTTAAGTCCCTCACTTATCCGCGACTGATTGTAAGATGTTTAGTCCTTTGTAGGGACGGGCAGGAGGCTAAAGATGCGCCTTTCCAATACCATTAATAGTTGACAAGGTTTGTTAGCGCAATGTTTGGCACTATTTATCCGATTAAAATTCTTGTTATTAATCGCCTTTTCCTATATTTCCATGCCCTATCTTCATTCATTCTTAAATGAATGGAAACACCATTTGTGTCCAACTAATTCTCATTTAATAAAATCCTGCTCGGGAAAAAAATAAATTTGGATTTAATTCATAGGTAGTACGAGCTCGTCGACACTATTTTTTTTTAGGCTGGCCTAGTATTTTTTCGCAATAAAGCCTACAAAATGAAACGAATGATCTTTGAATAAATTAAATCGAAAAAAAGAGGCCCAAATTAAAGCTGAAAAGTGTTCGGAAGTAATTTAAATCTAAGATCATATAGGAAATGGATTAAATCGTGTTTGAAAATAATAGAAATCAGTAATTGAAAATTAAAGACATTAGAAGTAATAGATTATGGTTTTAGTAGAGGAAAATCCGATAAAATTCTATATATGGAGAATATTTCTAGGAAAGACAGTAAAATATAGGGGCGCCAAAGTTCTATTAAATATTTATTTATATTCTCAAATAAATTATGGCGATTAAACAATTGATTTCACTGAGGCGAAAAGACTCACTCGAGTTCGTAAAAGACGATCAAATGCAATTCCAACCTCATGTGAAATACAACTGCGCCCACAAGTTTTCGGACACGTTTCGAAATTTTAGGAAATTAAATAAATGTGTAGAGGGACCCACTAAAATTGTAATATCCCCCCCCCCAAACCCCTCCGACCTCACCCTTTTTGGACTTTCCGCCCAGTCACTGGGAAATTCACACCGAGGCATGACGCTGTGATTGAAGGCTATCTTCTCGCCGTCTTAAACTTCCCTACTCCCGAGTCAGGAGATTATTCGTCTATTTTCGTCTATTTGTAGGTTTGCCAATTGCCCTCTTTTTGATCCACTTGATACAACTTTTATGGCTCCAGCCGCTGGTCGTTCCTTCAGACCTCTTACACTTCTCCGTAAGACGACGCTTTCCCGAACGGAGATTCGCTTGAACGACGCTCTTGCCTAAGAAATGTTTAGTGACTGTCGCAGGCGACGGAAGAGCTGGACATCATAATCGTAACTTCGGGTCAGGAGGAAAAGTCTCTTGAGGCAACGTCAGCCTTTCTCAACCGCCTTCGGATCAAGGATCGGAGAAGCCGTCCTTCGAAGTTCTTCTGGTGACCACTTGAGGACAAGAGGCCCAATAGATCGCTCAATCCGAGTTTGAAGAAGTCCCCCCTTCCCTTCCGAAGTTCGTCCGGTGACCACTTGAAGACAATAGGATATAGAGTTTGGAGAACGTAGCATCACCCTCTTCAGGTTCCCGTCTACACCCTTGAGTAATCAAAGTCACTAAGCCCCTCCCCCCAGTTCACCCCGCTTTACTCTCGAAGTTCAAAGGAACCGAACCTCTCCCCACCCTGTCATTATAATCATTTAATAACCTTGGTTATCCAATCGGTATTCGGAACCTAATTCCGTCTTATTCTTGTATATATATATATATATATATATATATATATATATATATATTTATTTATTGTGTACCCTTTATCTAGTGTATATTAAAATATATTTTTGTTGTTGTGTTTCGAATATTCCTTGGTCACGCGGCTGCAGCTAACTATTCAATTCGCACTCTTAGAACAATAACCTTTGTTGCCTTATTTAGCCAACCTTAGAGCCTGTGTGCGTATATTCCCGTACACTTGGCAATACTTCGACAAAAAGCAATGTCATAAAGTTTTTAGTTGTATATCAACATGAATATAACAGTTAAATAAGGAGGAATAAAAAGTAATCAGTTATATATGCCCTAAACAATCAACAAAAAATAACAATATTAGTCAATGCATATAACATCATCAGCATATAACTAATAAGCAGATTAAGCTCTGTTGAGATCACGGCAACTCTAATCTGATATAGGTAGCTCAGTAACGTGTCGAGAGCACTATGGTAATGATGAGAGCATTTATTCTTCGAGGTTTGCTCTCCACGAGGGTTCGACACCCCAGGGATGTGATGCCGGACCACTCATCTGTGATGACTGTTTCCAGTTGCTCATTGTAGGCTGGATGACCGTTGACGACGTCTTACGACCTCTTTCAGGTCCAGGCAGAGGTTTTCCTGTGGATTCATATCCATAGACTTGGATGGCTCATCTATCACCGCGAT
Organism: Ceratothoa steindachneri; assembly: GCA_963969495.1. NCBI lineage: Eukaryota > Metazoa > Arthropoda > Malacostraca > Isopoda > Cymothoidae > Ceratothoa > Ceratothoa steindachneri. The sequence continues at coordinate 234,181,978 of OZ018318.1, forward strand.
ATTGTTGTCCCTGAACCACTGTATGCTGGACGCACATTTTCCTGCTGGAAAATCACGTTTCGGGCATTTCTGGAGAGGTCTTGGGCTGAGGGTAGCATGTAATCTCTCAGGAGAGCTTGATACTTCTCTGAATTCATGGTACCATCACAAACGGTGAAACGACCCATTCTTGAACTTGACATGCAGCCGCATACCATTATTGAGTAACCACCTGCTTTACTGTTCTTGAACGTGGACTCGTCGGGCCATAAAACACGTCCCCACTGACTCATAGTCCAGTTGTGGTGAGAAGGTATCCAAACCATTCGAAGTCGTTTCTGCTGAAGGTTGATCAACAGCTTCTGGTGGTCTTTTACATAACTTCAGACCTTGTCAAGTAGTCTGTGATGGGCTGGTCTGACGGCTGCATTAACCTGGCCACCCTCTGTTACTTCGTGTTATCGCTGTACTACGGTTTCCTTGCGGTCCTGGGAGCTCATGAGACCCAATAAACCTATCGTCACGTTGCGTACTGACGTCTAGAACGAGGTCGGTCTTGGATGTTACCACTTTCTCGGATCCTCTTCAACACCTCTGCGACACCGAAATGTGATTCGCCGACCTTTCGGGCGAATTACCGACACCCGAGAACCTCTTTGTGTAGCTTGCGTATCAGACTTCTTTCATCTACGGTATAGGGACGTGTTTTTGCCTTTATCCTATGACGATCAGATCCTGCCCTCATGAAATATCCTATTAATCAACAAATTTTGTTATATGAAGACATTTTAACTGCAACATACCGCATTCTGATACCAGGTTTTCATACATTTGAAAAGCATCGGAACATTTTGCAGACACAAGGGTAGTACTGCGTTTGAATACCCTGGAAGGATTCATCCATTCCTTTTCAGGAAAATACGGATACGAAAACACCTTTGGCAGAATCCGCGACGGAAGGGCGATGAGTTATGGAAGGTGCAAATAGAGGAGTGAGGAATAGACAAGGATGTTGTGATTAGCCAGGCGAGGAATGATGTACGTGGCCGGAGCATTCCGCGTCAATGTCCAGACTCGAATTGGCGGAAGTCCTCCGTGAGCTCCGAAATGTTTGTTTCTCCCTTTCGCTGAGGATCGAATCCGATAACCTGGGGTGGAAATCCTACGCTTTATCCACTAGGCATACGACAGTATTAGTGGCATTTCGTTTATTATGTTCCTCAGGATTTGGGGGAGGGGTGGTCTAACCTGATTTCTTCCCTCTGAGGAGTCTGAGAAAAGGGCATTGATCACTAATAATAGTTATCTTACACGGCATTGATAATAAATAACAGCATATCATAAAGGAGTGAGCACGAACCCTCTCAGATCTGATATTTTTCCCACATATCAGAAAATTATGAATTGTATTTTTTTGGACGTTAGGTTAAGGTATAATATTGAATTTAATACTTATTTTTGAGATTTACCTGTATTTTAGACATGTATCATATAAGATACATTCGATCGCAACGGTTTAAAAAAAACTTTTTTTATATATATTCTATATTATTAGATAACTCTCTCTGAATAGCAAAATACAAGTCTGGCTTAAAAGGAAATATAAGCATAAACAGTTTGAAAAAAAAATGGGGGGGAGGCTTCAACCCCCAATGCCCCCTCCCCTAGATCCGCTCCTGCCTCACATGGACCTAGTCTTATCGTCCTCTTATATATTTTGTTGATTATTTCCTTTCAATGCACTCATATACTCCATGTTCTCTCATAGTCCCGCTTTTTAAAGCAGTAAAATTCAATGGGAGAAATACCTAAACTTATGAGGACTTAGCCCCCCAACCCCACCCACTCCTATCACCTCCTTCCCCAAAATACCAGCGAGTTTACTCAAGGGCAGGCAAATTTATGCAATATTTAACATTTTGAAATGACCACCAAATCGCCTATTGGACTTATATGGAGAATTGGGTACCGATAAGTTGATAACTATTTTTGAAGACACAATCAGAATTTGTGTGCGTCTCCCGCGTAATAAACAAAGGCGCTCGTCTATTGGTTGTACCCGTTTCATGAAATAGTCCGTGGCCTTCGACTGTAGGATAATTTTAGAAGTTTGGCGCCGCTATGCAACTCATCTTGAGTCGAGACTCAACTCATACACCCGTTGCGAGTCAGACAGCCTCTGTTGTTGTATAATAATAAGTTTTTCAGTCTCATTCTGCCAGTTGAGTATTGTGGCTGTTTTAGTTTTTGTTGTTCCTTTGTATCTTTATTTTATTGAAAATGATTCCTCATTTTAAGACGAGTGGTCCCAGTGAATTGATTGTGGTTTCAGGTGAGATGACACACTTATTAGATAACCACATCCTTTATTAAAATATATTCAACAGGTCACATGTTTAATTAAAGGCGACTGCTAACTTATTGTTAATTATTTTCTTTTCGTGTGTCTCGATTTGTCTTATGTTCCGCTTTTGGTCTTTGCTTAATTCATGGATTAGTTCACCAAAATTCATTTGAAAGTCGTGACGCACGAGGGCAGCAAACTGCTTCACTAAGCAAAAAGAAATTCTTTATTGGCCCGACGCGTTTCGATATATACACATCATTTTCAAAGGATACACAGTTGGGGCTAAGGAATAAGATACAGGGAGATATATATATATATATATATATATATATATATATATATATATATATATATATATATATATATATATATATATACTGGTAATTGATTTATTCCTTGGGAATTTGATATGTAGCAGGAATATGAAGACCCAGGTGATTACACTAATCATTTATTGGCCGGACGTTTCGGACCTTTACTAGGACCATCTTCAGCGACTATGTCGACTAATGAGAAGGGGAAGGAACATTAATTGATAACAGTTAAAAGAATGCATTAAAAAAGACGAAAATAGGCAAGTTAAAATAATAAAATTGACAATTATTAAAATTAAAGTAAAAACACTAATAACAATTTATAGAATTAAATACTACTACCCAGTGTGATTTAAAAAAATAAATAAATAATAGAAAGTGAAATTATAACATAAACTGACTTGAATATAACATATTAAAAGTTACTGAAGTAAACAAAAAATAACCTGTTATATTAAATTGTAAAAAAACAAAAAAAAAACGAAAACAAATCAGAATGAACAAAGTGACTAACCTTTATCGTGGGAGTTGAGAAATCAACTAACTAAACATATTAAAATACTAACGAAATTTGTTTGGTTGGTCGGTTGGCTAGTTATTCTATTGAAGTGTTGGTTGGTTATATTGTGAATAGTTTAATTGACGAGGAGTAATTATTTAGGTTTAGGTTTATTTTATTGATGTACAGTGACTCTAAGATTTTCAAATCGAGAGAAGTTAAGGCTGAAGATAATATAGTATGTTTTTTTACAATTTAATAGGTTATTTTTTGTTTACTTCAGTAACTTTTAATATGTGATATTCAAGTCAGTTTATGTTATAATTTCACTTTCTATTATTTATTTATTTTTTTAAATCACACTGGGTAGTATTATTTAATTCTATAAATTGTTATTAGTGTTTTTACTTTTATTTTAATAATTGTCAATTTTATTATTTTAACTTGCCTATTTCCGCCTTTTTTAATGCATTCTTTTAACTGTTATCAATTAATGTTCCTTCCCCTTCTCATTAGTCGACATAGTCGCTGAAGATGGTCCTAGTAAAGGTCCGAAACTTCAGGCCAATAAATGATTAGTATAATCACCTGGGTCTTCATATTCCTGCTATATATATATATATATATATATATATATATATATATATATATATATATATATATATATATATATATATATATATATATATATATATATATATATATATATATATATATATATGATAGTGAAACCACTGTATAGTAGCCAACAGGGAAATACTTCAGTTTAGGGGCGCTGTTTCTGGGCTATAATTTAGGCGTCAGACGTCATAAGGCGAAGCCCCTCATTTCGAAAGTAACTAAAAATTATATTTTTTGGCGAAAATGGCCTAAAGTAGGCGGCGCTATCGTCTTTATTATTTCGATAAACGTGCAGAGCCGATCGCATGTTTATCAAAATAACAAAGACAATACCGCTACCGAATTTAGGCTATTGCCGCCAAAAATTAACATTTTTAGGCGGCACATAGCACTCCATCGCTATGAAGCTAGGATGGGGCAGAGGTTGGTGCTTAATAGGACATAAAAGTGGGTGGCTGGAGGGGGCAATTTTTAGTGGGTTGATTTACTCGTATATAACGCTATGCCTTGGCTAGGTAGTTTCTATGGCTACGGAAATTTGGTTAATTTATATAACCCTATGCGTTGGCTAGGTAGTTTCTATGGGTACGGAAATTTGGTTGATTTATAACGAGTGTTCCCATAACTTGGACCGATTTTAAATGTGAGTTAAGTTTAAGCGTCTAAGGATTTTTATCTTTTTCTTTCAGATTTAACAACTTCAATCTTTGGCAATTTCAACCATGCAAAGATTAACAATCGACCAACGTGTTAAAGTTATCGAAGCCTATTACGAAAATAGACGTTCAAACAGAAACGCATTTCGGGCACTTCGCGATTTTTTTAGTCAACATAATTGACCATCCGAGAGTGCAATTGGGAAAATTGTTCGTTAATTCAAACAAACGGGGTCGGTGGCAGATATGAAAACGTCATTGCGTGCTCGTTTACGCCGTTCAGCTGAAAACATTGCTGCAGTGCGCGAGAATGTGGCCGAAGATCCAGACACCTCTATTCGTCATCGCGCGCAGGAATTGAACCTCTCCACAACAACGTTACATCGAATTTTGACAAAAGATTTGTCTCTACACGCTTACAAAATTCAATTGACACAAGAACTGAAGACTGCTGACCATTTGAAGCGCCGTACATTCGACAATTGGGTGCACGAGCAAAGACAAGCCGATGATGAAACCCATTTTCATTTTGGTGGATTCGTTAATAAGCAGAATTGTCGCATTTGGGCTGATCAAAATCCCAGGAAGATTGTTGAAAAGCCACTGCATCCACAAAAGGTCACTGTTTGGTGTACATTTTTTGCTAGCGGAATCATTGGGCCGTATTTCTTCGAAAATGATGCCGCGAATTCTGTTACGGTGACAGGCGAGCGATACCGTGCCATGATAACCAACTTTTTATGGCCTGAATTGAATTATATAGATGTCGAAGATTTGTGGTTTCAACAGGACGGCGCCACATGCCACACAGACAATGCAACAATGGGTTTATTGAATGAGAAGTTCGCAGGTCGCATCATCTCTCGAAACAGCGAGGTCAATTGGCAACCACGATCGTGTGACTTGACTCCTTTAGATTTCTTCCTTTGTGTGGTCATCTCAAAAGTAAGGTCTATGCCAACAAGCCAACAACAATTAAACAACTGAAGGATGAGATAATAAGGCATATTGGTGAGATCGAGGAGCAACTATGCAGAGATGTGATCAAAGATTTTGACCATCGAGTGGAGGTCTGCCGCCGAAGCCTTGGCGGACATTTAGGCGATATAATTTTTCACACATAATTGCTATGACTCAAATAACATCATCCAATAGTGAACTCAATAATTTTTCACCAATAACACTGTTTTATTTACTGCTAACTTCGAAACAAACGGCTAGGTGGTTTCTATAGCTACGGAAATTTGGTTGATATATATAACGCTCTGCGTTGGCTAGGTGGTTTCTATGGCTACGGAAATTTGGTTGATTTATATAACGCTATGCGTTGGCTAGGTGGTTTGTATGGCTACAGAAATTTGGTTGGTTTATATAACGTTATGCGATGGCTAGGTGGTTTCTATGGCTACGAAAATTTGGTTGATTTATATAAAGCTATGCGTTGGTTAGGTTGTTTCTAGGGGTACGGAAATTTAGTTGATTTATATAACGCTATGCGTTGGCTAGGTGGTTTCTATAGCTACGGAAATTTGGTTGATGTGTATATATATATATATATATATATATATATATATATATATATATATATATATATATATATATATATTATATATATATATATATATATATATAATATATATATATATATATATATATATATATATATATATATATATATATATATATATATATATATATATATATATATATATATATATATATATATATATATATATATATATATATATATATAACGTTATACGTAAACTATGTGGTTTGTTTCTATGACTCCGAAATTTCACTGATTTATATAACGCTACGTAGACTAGACACTGCATATGTGGCAAGACTACCCTAAAACATTAATTATGTTTGGTTATCTCTTGAATAAATCTTATTTATCGGACAAAACTTTGAATAAAATTGATTTAATTACGGAATTTACAAAAGTTTTAAGCTAGAAAGTTCGAACCTTTTTTTTTTACTTCCGAAGCGAAAAATTGGTCGTCGACTACAAATTCCCTGAGAATCAACTATACGGTGTATCATTGACGCAGAGTAGACTACCCGAGTACTTCGTACGGATTTGTTCTTGGGTCCTTCAAGTATGCCCTACCGGCCCCACAATTTGAATATTTTCAGGGATTTTAGTGAATTTGTTCTTCGAACCTCTTATTCTGCCCTCCATGCCTCAGCATTTGAGTACTTTTATTGGTTGTGCTCTTTTGTTCTTAGATTATCCGAGTGTGCCTTCCCGGCCTCAGCATTGGAGTAGCCTGATTTTTCGTATGAATTTGTTCTCGGACCTTCAAATGGGCCCTACTTGCCTCACCATTTGAGATTGAAACAGTCGTGAACAACTTATTGACTCGAAAAAGCTGCCAACGAACATGTGAGGCTGGTGGCAGGGGGGTATGAGATGGGGGATGAGTATGACATCGAGATGACAAGGACTATTACACCCCCACCTCATTAACTGTAAATACCTGAGGCGTACCCTCATTTTGAGGGGGAGGGGAGGGGAGGATACTATTTATTCCTCGATAATGATGGAGTGGTTGCTACTTCCCGGAACACTTAAAGGTGCGCACACAAATTCAACCCCATATAAAAGATTACGGATTTGTGCGAGTTCCTGCAATTCATTGTCAAAACACACTCACACCTACATACAAACACAAGAACGCATACATATACATGCACGTAAAACATGTACACGTATGTACCTATACATTTGAACAAACCAACCTACGTACATACGTATGTAAATATGCCTGCCTATAAAAAGCACACCTATACGCACACGCGTACACATTCATTCCCCATAAGGATCGTCCCTCCAGGTCGCTCCACAGAGGTGTCATGTGTAGCATTGACAATCATGTTGCAGCTGTCATCTGGAGTATTGCGTGCCCTATTAGCCCCAAATCCCGCAAATGAATACGCTGCTATATATTTTTCCATATATTTTCACTCCCCCCATCTTTACCATTTACTCAGCAGACATCTCCTTACAAACTACTAGCGGTGATGCCCTCGTTGGTTTTCGCTTTAAATAAAAAATAAGGTTTCTGTAGAGTGAGACGACGCCTTATATGCTCGGTTTCGGGGTAGCGGGGAATGGCCGAGTGGGCAAAGCGTCCGTCCACTGATATCAGTGACACGAACTCAGTGGTTCGTTTATCACTTCCGATCCGGCCTCCCCCAGACTGGTCATCTTCCTTGTGAGCGAGCTCCTCCTGGGGGAACGTTTCCTCTTTGGTGAAAACGGACATTCTACAGGGAAATACGGTTACGAAAACACCTTTGGCAGAATCCGCGACGGAAGGGTGATGCGTTATGGGAGGTGCAAATAGAGGAGTGAGGAATAGACAAGGATGTTGTGATTAGCCAGGCGAGGGATGATGTACGTGGCCGGAGCAGTCCGCGTGAATGTCCAGACTCGAATTGGCGGAAGTCCTCCGTGAGCTCCGAAATGTTTGTTTCTCCCTTTCGCTGAGGATCGAATCCGATAACCTGGGGTGGAAATCCTACGCTTTATCCACTAGGCATACGACAGTATTAGTGGCATTTCGTTTATTATGTTCCTCAGGATTTGGGGGAGGGGTGGTCTAACCTGATTTCTTCCCTCTGAGGAATCTGAGAAAAGGGCATTGATCACTAATAATAGTTATCTTACACGGCATTAATAATAAATAACAGCATCTCATAAAGGAGTGAGCACGAATTCTCTCAGATCTGATATTTTTCCCACATATCAGAAAATTATGAATTGTATTTTTTGGACGTTAGGTTAGGGTATAATACTGAATTTGATAATTATTTTTGCGATTTATCTGTATTTTAGACATGTATCATATAAGATACATTCGATCGCAACGGTTTAAAAAAACTTTTATATATATATATATATATATATATATATATATATATATATATATATATTCTATATTATTAGATAACTACCCCCCCGCCTTCCCTGGATCCGCTCCTGCCTCACATGGACCTAATCTTATCGTCCTCTTATATATTTTGTAGATTATTTCCTTTCAATGCACTCATATATTCCATGTTCTCACATAGTCCCTCTTTTTAAAGCAGTAAAATTCAATGGGAGAAATACCTAAACTTATGAGGACTTACCCACTCTCTCTCTCTCTCTCTCTCTCTCTCTCTCTCTCTCTCTCTCTCTCTCTCTCTCTCGAGGGATAGGTGACGCCCCCTTGTCGCGGGAAGAGAGCTTGTGTGTACCTTTGACTTGACTTTTCGAGCTATGTCGGCGGGGGTACCTCTTCTGGGTACCCCTGGTAGGGCTTCCCTTTTCGATTTGGTTGAAAACGACATTCCAGACTAAGTGCGTCATTCCTTCCTATATATATTCTATCCTTCTCATTTTTTACTTTTATCCTATCTCTCCCACTTATACAAAAAAAAGCCTACTCCTATCATGTCACTCTTTCCCTTTTTTTCCTCTATCTACTATAAGGACCTGGCAGCTACCTCACGCGTCAGAAGAGAGGCTTTGGAACCTCTATAAACAACGCCAATCGACGCTCACTGGTTGCGAGAGACTAGGACTAGAGGTATCCTAGGCGTTGGGGCACGATGAATGGGATGAGGGTAGTGCCCCGTTAACCCCTTCCCTGGTGCGTAATTATTGACCGTTCCTAGTGCCCGTTGACGGGTGCCTCTGGTAGCATCGGTCAAAGGTGACGGCCCTTTGTTCCCAGGTTGGTTGCCAGGCCAATAAAAAGCCTTGGGTCGAGTCTCTTTGTGTGGCGGGATATCCATTGAACGCTGCTCCGAGATCCTGGCCGTTGTGAAGGGAACTAGTAGGAAATTAGTAAGGGGCGTGCTTCGTTGTTGTTCACCTGGTGAGAAATCGATGGCCCCTTCGGGGACCGTCTGTGCTGCTTGGTTGGGAACCACGGCACGCCGAGGTTTGACGACTCGGTCGGACGAACAGCAGCACATGGAGCGTGCCCTCTGAAAGATCCGAAACCTCTCCGATCGATAGGCGGGAGCGACTCACGCGGGGAGAACTCACCCCCTGCCCTTTTTATCATTGATTGGTCACGAGTTTTCAGAGAGAGAGAGAGAGAGAGAGAGAGAAAGCGCTCAAAATGACAGGCAAACAAGGACCCGTTCGTCTAAAACACAACTGTGCAACATGCCAGTTAGAAAAGTGGTGCGTTGACTTTCCGGAGCGCTGCTACTCAAAATGTAGCCCTGAAAGTATCTGCACTACTTGCATATTGACGCGAGAGGTGGAGAAATTAAAAGACCTCTATAAAGCCTCAGAGGAGAGAGCTAAAATCCTTGAAAGAAAGTTGGAGAAACTTGAAGCCCTTAACGCAGCTCATATTCGATGCCTAGAAGAGGCGCCACCCACTGACGTGTCGAAATCCCCTGGTACCCAAGCGGAGATTCCGGCATCATCTGAGGCTAAGCTAGCTGAGGCGAGAGAAAAAGAGAAAAAGAAGAAAGGAAAAACGAGGAAACAAAAGAAAAAGAATAAAGTTGAAACAAAAGTAGAACCAAAAATAGAAGAAAAACAGATAAACAAGAAGAAAAAGAAAGATAAGAATGTGGAGAGTAAAGAGGAAAAGGGGAGGCCTCTTCCACAAGGGAAGACCCCGTCTTCAGTGTCCGAAGGTCACCCTCATTGGTGACGCGCAAACACGGGATCTGCAGCCGCTGCTAGCGGCCCGCCTTCGCACTAGCGTGAAGGTAAGCTGCCTGTCAGGACGGGGTAACCACAACATCAGAGTAGAGGCAGAGAAAGCTCAGATTTCTGAGAATTCAGTTGTTGCTCTGATGGTGAGCGGCAACGACCTCTACCTCAGAGGGGGTAAGGTTGGCCTCAGTGGTAAGACCATCCAAACGGTGATGGGAGCCGTGGATGACATAGGGCTTAAAACCCGCAAACGTGTGGTGGTTGGGATGCTTCCGAGAAGAGGTCCATCCCGAACCGCTCACGAAAGAAACGTTGCAGTGAAAAGAAGGTTGGCGGATCTCTGCACGGCAGAAGGAGTCTTATTCATGGACCCCTATCGTACCTTTATCGGTAGAGACGACCTCTACCAAAGGGACGGGGTACATCTCTCCTTTAAAGGGAAGGCGTTTCTCGCCAACTTAATTCAAGATGTCGTGGAACGCACCCAAAGGAGCGTTCAAGACAGAGAGAAACGGACGTGCGCCAGCACGCCCGTGTCACTTCTGGAACGACCTCGGAGGTCGTCAAAAAGGGTGTGACCACAAAAACAGAGAAGCCAGGAAACGGAAGAGCGTAGGGAGTCCTACACTAGGGGACTCGCTCAAAGTTCTTCTGTTCAATGCGAGTTCAATCAGGAATAAGTTTCTTTAGCTCCCTGGCCTCGTAGTAACAGAGAAACCTGAGATAGTGGCCATACCGGAGTCGTGGATAAAGAAATCAAGCCGAGATTTTGAAGGTAAATTCACGATTCCCGGTTACCAGCTCTTCCTGAAAGATATGCCAGACAGAGAGGGTGGCGGTGTGATGTTGTATGTCAAGGATACTCTCAACTCGACGGATTGCAACATCGTATCCGACCATGAACTACTAGGTGTTGACCTAGAGATAGGTCCTGCCAAATACAGGACCTTGGTGCTTTATAGACCGCCGGCCCAACTCGTTGAAAAGGACAGAGATCTGTACCAGCTACTAGGAGAACTTGTCGAAGACAGAGTGTGTATCGTCATAGGTGATTTCAACACACAAGTTGACTTGGAAACCAGAGAACCCTGTGGCGAGAACGCACTACTTCTGGAGTTCGCGAACAACGAGTTCCTCACTCAATGGGTAAGAGAGCCAACGAGAGGAAACAATATCCTCGACTTGATTTTCACCTCTGATGATGACATCGTTGAGGACCTCTCTGTTGGCGAAGAGCTCGGTGGCAGTGACCACCGACTAATTAGATTTGTAGTCAAAGTCCCGAAGGCAGGGCCTGCAACTAGTAAATCGAGGAAACTTGATTTGAAAGCAGCAGACTTTGCAGGTCTTCGTGCTGGACTGACTGACGCGAGGCTAGAACTGTGCGATGTTATTGAATACTCGTGGAACAGTTTCAAAACCACATCCATGAGTCTTCAATCGCGATTCATCCCTTTGAAATGTCCTCGTCGGTCTTCTGTTCAACCAAAGTTATTTAATCGAGAAATCGGCCAACTGCTTAGGAAAAAGATAACTGTCTACCAGCAATCGAAGATCTCGGTTGACTTTGACGAATACCGGAGGCTAGCCAGGAGAGTGAAGTCGAGCATAAGGGCGGCTAAGCGGTCTGAGGAACTCCGAGTGGCGAGACTCTGTAAAGAGAATCCCAAGGAGTTTTTTGGATATGTGAACAACCGTAAACCAATCCGTCGAACGATTGGCCCTTGGAGAAATGAGGAGGGGGCATTAAAGCACTTAGATGCAGAAAATGCTAACCTCCTCAACGACTACTTCTCTTCAGTGTTTACTGAAGAGTGTGGTCCCATCCTCCAGCTAATGGATTCCTACTCGGGGGAAAAGCTGGAGGATATGGACTTCAGCGAAGGGGAAATAAAAAAAGAAGATCACTGCCCTAATGACGAATAATTCACCTGGCCCGGATGGGTTTCTACCTAAAGTGTTAAAAGAAGTGCGCGATCAAGTGTCACGACACCTGAGCGCAATCTTCAGCATGTCAATCCGGACCGAATGCGTTCCTAAAGACTGGCGTGAAGCGGAGATGACTCATATCTTCAAGAAATGAGACCGAAGCTATACGTCAAACTACCGACCTATCAGTCTGACTTCGATAGTCGGTAAACTCATGGAAAGCATGATGGTGGACAAAATGATGTCGTATTTAGAGTCAAACCTGCTACTAAGGAGTTCCCAGCACGGCTTCCGAAGGCAACGGTCATGCCTGACGAACCTTGTGAAATTCTTCCACTTCGTCTTCAGTGAGCACGATTGGGACAAGGCGGTGGATGTGGTGTACTTAGACTTTCAGAAAGCCTTTGATAAGGTACCACACCGCCGCCTTCTCCGGAAAGTGCAAGCGCTGTGCATAGACGGAAAAGTAGCTGGCTGGATCGAGAACTGGCTAAGTGGCAGACGGCCTTGGGTGGTGGTGAATGGACAGGCTTCTGAGTGGGTGCCCGTTACTAGCGGGGTGCCTCAAGGTTCTGTCTTGGGACCACTACTATTCATCATTTACGTCAACGACATGGACGGTGACATGGTTGCCAAGATTTCCAAATTTGCCGACGATACCAAGCTTGGTATGAGCGTTGCAAAGGATGGAAATACTGCCCGCCTGCAGGAAGATCTTGGGAAGATTGGGCAGTGGTCGGACACGTGGGAAATGCAAAGTGATGCATATTGGCCACAGAAACCCCCAATCTCAGTATATCCTTAAGGGCACTGCTATTGAATCCACCGACACTGAGAAGGACTTAGGTGTAACAATCACTAGTGACCTCAAGTTCTCGAAACAGTGTATTGAGGAGGAGAAAGGGGCCCAAAGGATGCTAGGTTATATAAAGCACCAGTTTGGATATCGGAACAAGGAGATTGTACTGTGTTTGTACAACTCACTTGTCCGACCGCACCTGGAGTATGCCGTACAATTTTGGAGTCCTTCATTTCGTAAGGACATCGCGAGATTGGAACGCGTACAAGCCAGGGCAACCAAGCTGATTCCCTCTATCCGACATAAAAGTTATGAGGATAGACTAAGGGAATTAGATCTGTTCTTGCTGGAAACCCGTAGACTGCGTGGTCAGCTCATGGAAGTTTTCAAAATACTTCAAAGGTTCGACAATGTTGACTACCGGGATATTTTCACACTGAGTGATAACAGAACGCGCAATCACGGCTTCAAACTTGAACTGAAGCATTTCAACCGCAATCTGTGTGGAAATTTTTTCACCTACAGTATCTGCGGTAGTTGGAACGCACTTCCAGTGGAAGTTGTCAACAGTGAATCTGTTGACCAGTTCAAGTCTAGACTAGACAAAGTCTTGAAAAGTGGCCGTTTAGGGACGCAGAACAATTGAGCAGCCATGTGCCCGCTCGATTGCTAGTCCAAAGGTACCCTCTTTCAATGGACCGTAAGGTCTCCTTGTTACTCCTACCACTATGCAATATTTAACATTTTGAAATGACCACCAAATCGCCAGTTATTCTGGCCATGGTTGGGGGGTGCCTGTAGGTGCTGTTAGTTATTATTGTTATATCGTCGGCGAATGTAAATAGGTCGTCGTCTCCTGGACTGGCCTTGGAAGGTCCATGGTATATATGCTGTAGAGAGTTGGGTTTATACAGCCCCCTTGGGGGACCCCTTGTAGCACCTCGAATTCCGGGCCCTCGCAGCCTGCTACTGAGATGAACGCCGTCCTGTCAGTGACGTAGTCACAGAGGCATTTCGTTAGGGCGGAGGGTAGCTCTAGTCCTTTGATTTCGAACTTCAGACCAGCTCTCCATACCTTATCGAACACATTTTGGACGTCCCTGAGCACGATGTCGGTGTAATTCTTCTCGTACTTTGCCTTCGCCAGGGTTTCCACCAGAATGGCTAGGGCAGTCTCGGTGCTTCTGTTTTTTTCTAAACCCGTGTTGGTGGTTCGGGATCAGCTCCCTCGTCCAAGTACCTAACGAGCCTGTCGTTTATCGCCCTCTCCATCAGTTTTGCCATTGTCTCGAGGAGCGTTATCGGCCTGAAATTCCTGGGGTTGTCTGGTGGTTTGCCGGGTTTTGGCAGAAAGATAATTTTCTCCTTCTTTAGCGCGTCCGGAAAGTAACCTGCGCTTAGGGAGGCGTTGAACGCAGCCGCTATCCGCGACAAAAAGCTGACTGGTGCGCGTATCAGGTTTTCCATAGTAATGCCTGATGCCCCAGGCGCCTTCTGCTTAGTGTTCTTGAGCGTCTTCTGGAGCTCTTGTAGCGTTAATGGTTCTATTCCTTGCTCCACCAATATCGTTGGTGAAGCAGCTACGTTTGGCACTAATTCCAGGCGGTTCAGCTCCAACTCCTCCACCACTCTTGCTTCGTGGTCGCCGTCGAAGTCTTCGTTTTCATTGGGTGAGATATCGAAAATCCTCCTCCAATGTTCCCGGAATGCCTTCTCTACTTCATGGGGTTCCTTTTCCCCTCCGTCCTCATTCTGGAGTTTTAATTTGGGTGTCTGTTTGCGTTTACCTCTGGCCATGTTTATTTTATTCCCAGATCTTGGTGGGGTTCAACTCCTCGTTCATTGCTTCCACAAACAGGTCCCATCTTCTGCTCCTCTCTACTCTGATTTTGTTTAGCAACTCGTCCTTAATCCGTCTCAGCTTTGCGCGGTCGCCTCTTTGAAGGCCGTTGTGCTCGATTGAGTCCCTCGTATTCGAATACTCATCCTCGAGGTTTATCATCTGGGCTGTTCTTATCGGGTGCGACAAAGTTCTGTACTCTGTTGTGGGAACGTGCTTCTTGTCAGCACTGACAAGCGCCTCCATGATGTCATCGATCTCTATATCTATTTCCTCCAGTGTGGCCTTGGTCAGGTCTCTTAGCTCGTGGTTAGCGAGCTCTTCCTTATATTTCGCCCAGTCGGCTTTCCTGTACGACTTTCTTGGCGGGCACTTTACTTGGATGGGGTCCATGGACAGTGTCAAGACCACCATCTCGTGATCACTAACTGAAGGAGGACCTCTCTCGATGATGTAATTGAACTGGAGGTTCGCGGTGGCCAAGACTATATCCGGCTTCGTAGCGGTGTCCCGGCCCCAAAAAGTTGGAAATTCGGGTCCCAGGCGCTCCACTATTCCTCTCTCCAGTAGCTGGTCGAGGTTTCTCCCGGCCCTATTGTGATGACCCGTGTAGCCTGAGGCTCTGCTCCTGGCATTTAGATCGCCCATGAAAATCGTTTGGTCTCTGTGGCCAAATATCTAGGTGAAGTTGTGCATGGGCAAATAACCTCTCCTTGGGGGTTGGTAGCCTGTCGCTACTATGAGGTTGCCTGTCGTAGTTCTTATACTTATCGCCAGATACGACTCGTCCAGATCCCTTAGCTTCTTGTATACTATGTCGTTGCTGATCGCCATAGCGACGCCGTCGTAGTTAATATCGTTCGTGGTCTTACTAATTATGGTGTAGTTAAAGATGTTTATCTTGCTCCTCGCCGGGTCGATGTTTATTTCGTTAAGTAGTATTATATCTGGGTCTTCTTTTAAGTATGTATTGCTTAGAAAGAATCTTTTCTCGCTCCAACCTGCTACGTTGTGACATACTATTTTGAACTTTCTTCCGTGGGCCATTATTTGTCTCCTTTCCTCCCTGCTTTCTCTTCTCTCAGCCTTATGTGCTTCGCGCTCTGTGGGCGATTTTGTTCTCCCGCTTCTCTTCTTCTTGAACTCTTCCTTCTTTAGCGTACTGCGCATTTCCTGCGGGATTTCCAATTTACCTGATCTCAACATGGCAAAAACCTCACGTTCCGAGTATGGGCCTTCGTACTCGTACTTGTACGCTCCCTTCTTAATACCTTGAGTCAACTCTTCGTTGTCTTTGGGGAAGGGTCTTTCCTCGGAGGCGTAAATTTTCAAGTTGAACTTACTCTGCTCCTCCTCCTTCTTCTCTTGCAAGCTTTGGGGGGGGGGAGGCTTGGCTTGTTCCTTCACGGGACTGGCTCGCTTCTCTTCTCTCTTTGCTAATTTGGTTGTCTGTGACCACCTCTACTTCCATTTCGTTCTCTTGTTTCCCTTGCGTGTTTCTCCTAATCCTCGGATCTCTGCTCGCCGCTCTGTTGGCTTCCATGGACTTTTCCTGGCCAGTTGCCCTTTGCTGCGTTTGGGCCTGGGTAGGCTTCGTAGGCTTGTATTGTATGCTGAGTATATCTGCCGATGGTGGGTTGTCCGGGAACCACATCTCTTCTAATCCATTGTTCTTGAGCATTGTATTCAGTTCCTTGGAGTATGAGCCTGGGTTTGCCACGTTCAATACGTGTGCGTGGAGTATGCAGGCAAGGATGTTAAGTGACTCGCCCTGCTTTACCTCGATTACGTTCTTTACCGGTTGAAGTTTTTCTGCTGTAGCTTTGGCAACCTTGGCGAATGTGAGGTTTTGCTTATCTTCCTCCGCCCTAGCCTTCTCTCTTCTTTTGTTTTCGATCTGGTTCCATTTTTTGTGGACATGCCATTGCTAGGGTACAGTGGCTCCCATTACAGTTCAGGCACTTCTTCTGTTGTGACCTGCACTCGCGCCACGTGTGGTCTTTGCCGCTGCATTCAGAGCACCACTTTATGTCCTTGACTGGGCAGTCCCTCGTGTTGTGTTTTTCAATCGCGTAGTAGTTAAAGCAGGTTAGAACGCTGATAAACTCATCGGTTTTAACTTGCTCGGGTGTAATCTTCAAGTTAAACGCGAGGATACCTGTCTCTCTCGCCTTCGTAGCCATGCCG